>VKOC01049536.1:0-10329 GCA_009364415.1 Spea multiplicata
AGTCACAGGCTCAAATAATACAAATGTATAATATGAGGCCTACCAAACAGGTGTAAGCATGCTGCAAAAACAGTGTATTGGCTGTACAATGTATACAAAAAACAAAAACTGTCTGCGCTTCTTTCCGATCAAGCAGAAAGTTGATCTCCAAACTAGCCTGTAATTTAGTGTGAAAGGGTTAACACCAATAAACCGCCGGGCTCCGGTTAACTGATTGTACGCCTTTAAGGGTACAGAGGAACAATCCCTGGCCTAAGCAGTTCACCTTGTAACCCCAAAAACCCTTACTGAAAGTTGAAGGTGAGAACTTTTATTGGAACAACATAGAAAGATGTAGTCATGTATGCTTTTGCGACTTTAGATCAGATGAAAGGGAAGAGGTCTCTGACGTTCTGAAAGCTTCTATAATTTGTCCCCGTTTTCTATGTTGTGCCAATCTAATGAATCAACTTTATTTTGTGCAGTTTTATAGCCAGCATGATAGGGTATCAGATCTCCACAACCATTGTCCTCATCCCCCTACCTCCACGACACCTACAATTTGCACATAATTATTTTTGTCTTTTTTTTACGAATAAGTGGCAAGTTTAAATAATACACAGGTTTATACATCTTTTAAGCATATAACGCCCTGTTATTGATTAAATTGTTAACTATATTTAAAATGATACAGATTTCAGGATGATACATGTTTTCTGTTTCTAGGTCCGACCTTTTGTTGGATGCCTAGTACAGTATTTGCCTCTTCTATGGAAGCAAAGTGAAGAACACAATATGCTGAGGTGTGCAATTTTGACAACGTTAGTTCATCTTGTAAAGGTAAATGGAATACAGCAATACTTGGTGAAATAGATATTTTTATTTAAAATGTTTATGTTTATATTATGATATGCTTACTGCTCCCTCACTGGCTTGGCGGGGGCTGCAGGTGGGAGCCCATTGAGACCTCCATGAGCGCGTATGGAAATCGCTCCCATTGATTTCAGTGGAAGTGCTTTCCTGTCACTGGTTGGTTGTTTGAAGCAGCCAATCAGTGGCAAGAGTCATATGACTGCAGAGAAGGAGAGCAGCTGCAGTTTCTAGCTCAGGTAAGAATACATGTGAAAGTCGTTGTGAAGTCCTCCTATAATCTGACCTTTAACAGAGAACATTCATTGGATTCTCATACTTATAGGGAGAACTGAATTTGATTTGAAGTATACTACAGGAACAATCCATTAAAGGTCTTGGAATATTGATCAGTGACGATTTTAACTAATGTTCCCAGATCATAAAACACGGGACATGAGGGGCACACATTTTGAATGTAAAACATTAAAGAATATGTTCAGGGTCACGCTTTTTACTGGGAGTTCAATAAGTGCATTTAAACAAACTAAAAGAATTTCTTGCTAATGAGAATATGTTACATATTCTTCACTCTCCACGTAATTAGCCACATTCAGATTTTTAACATGAAATGATTCTCAATGTTAAAACAGGGTTTAGGAGAAGAATGCAAAAATCTGTATCCGTTCCTGCTACCTGTCATTCAACTGAGTACAGATGTTTCCCAGCCACCACATATATACCTTCTAGAAGACGGCTTAGAATTATGGTAAGTGCGTTGGAGTTGTGTTTAATACGTTTAGTATGAGCTTTATTCCTGTATGCCTGAAGGACCGTAATGGGTAGACATTGGGGGAAATGCATTCTCAAGCATTAAAACAAAGCAAAAATTCAGCACATACCCAGCAAATGCCAAAATACCTTCTAAATCATAAATATTGGGGATTCCGTTACACTATATGGCCATATATCTTGCTTAGCCTCCCAAAGTTGTATACCTTTATGCTTTTAGGTAGTGCACACCCCTACTTTGTATATTTTATGCCCTCAAACATCAACCCCCATCACAAAAGCTATTATAATTTGTTATTACGACAGCTGATGTAGTGTCACCAATGCTTATGGTAGCATATCACAAATAGGTAGATTAGGAGTATGCTCCACTGCAAACCTGCCTTCTGTTTAGAAGCTTAGTATCTGGTGACAGATGGTGTTAAATCATTTCACTAGACCCTATGGACTTTTCAATTTCAATCAACGTTTTAAAGGCTCGGCCCGTGCAAACCATCTTGAATGTCATACATACTTCACCTGTGCCAACAGCGATGATTTAGAACCTTAATATTTTCTTTAAAGGGACAGTTTAGTTCAGTGAAGAAGAATGCATGTTAAAGTACTCTGAGATTAGGGGACACAACAAAAAAATAAATAAAAATGGATCATGCAGCTGTTATATGCATTAAAGTGCAAATGATGGCCATTGATGAATATGCAACCCTGTAACAGGAAAAAGAGGACTGTATCAATTAGTTGACAACATAGTACAGTTTTCTTTTACACACATACTTGGATATACAGCGTAGGGGAAGTGGAGGTTAATATGGGTAAGCATTTCAGCACTTTTAGGACATTCTATTTACTTTTTGGATTATTTATGTCTGTTTGAAAACGTTATAAGTCCATAGAATCAATGGGTGCACTCCATAGTGAGTAATGGATGGCAATATTGGAATGACTGAGCACTTTATTTCTGATTCATTGTTTACATGCACTTGAGGCACTTTATGTACATGCAACCATAGCTCCCCCATATGGTCTGATTAGTTTCCTAAAGACCTATGTTGTCTAAATTATGAAATATTGTATGTGTTTTTATATTTATTTTTTTGTATAATCAAACAATATATTTTTTAAAATATAAGGGCTTGTGCAGAACTCTTTTCATATATGGTAAACATACTTGGATATGTATAAAAGCAAATGTGTGTGTGACCTTATTTGCATGCGCCTACCCCTTTGTGGTTGTGGCAGCACCATGGGATTTCTGTGGGAAAAACAAGCCTCCTGGCTTGTCTGGTAGATGTGTTTAATAATGCTTCTACTACCTATACTACCTAAGAGGAATACTTACGTGTGTGTGTATGTATATATATTATATATATATATATATGTGTATGTACACACACACACGAGTATTCCTCTTTCACATAAGCATTAATTCTTTTTAGCACTGACAACCTATTTGCAAAATGTAGAGATAATACAGGCATATCTCACATTAACGTACACAATGGGTCCAAAACATTAATGTAAAATGAATATA
This sequence comes from Spea multiplicata, assembly GCA_009364415.1. NCBI lineage: Eukaryota > Metazoa > Chordata > Amphibia > Anura > Pelobatidae > Spea > Spea multiplicata. The sequence continues at coordinate 3,152 of VKOC01049536.1, forward strand.
CGCTTAAAATGAGGCATTACCTTTTTTCACAACAACTCATGTCATGCACTGCCATAGTCACGTCATTTACATCACAAAATGCTCAGAAGACTAACAGACATGCTTGCTTCCTGCTGTGCCGAGCGTAAGAATACAGGGAAAGTGCTGTAACTATGTCCTATGTCACAAGTGTCCTAAAAGTAAATAGTCCTTAAAATGTTTCGCCCGTTTTCCGGCAGCCTAGATTACAAAGGAGTTAACACAATACTTTCCAGTAGAGAGAGGTCTCTTTATTAACTTTGTGTAAAATATATCCACTTAACAGTGTGATGTATCCATCATACCGTAGTATGGCAAACATTTAAATGTTATTCTAAATCTATAACCGCAGCAAACTGAATGGCTGTAGGTAATTGGCATCTGTTGCTGTGGCTGCTATTTAACACATCTGTAGGATCATGTTGTGTTTTACATACTGCATTTAATGATTGTCTCTGACAGGGTTGCCCCTTTTTTCAGCTAATGCCAAATATGCTGTGCCAAGACAAAAAGATTTGCCAGTTATAAAGCTTCAGCGTCGTTCTCTTGTTTTCTTTTTAATGGAATGTGAACAAAGCAAAGGCAGTTTTCCTTCTGACCCCTACCTCACTAGTTGGACTACACCCAGACTAATGCTTAAGACTCCATTCCTGAGAAAGAGTCCAAAAAAAGGTATAGAAAATAATGTACGCATAAAGAACAGACGGTAATATGATCATTTAAGACATATTGCCATCTTCTGCCACTTAAAATGTTAAATTAACAGACTTTGTGGCATCCCCAAACCAAATTCTGTGATATCCATTCACAGCAGCACTTTCACCACTTATGACATTTTATCGACCGGTCGATGCTTCTTTTTATAATTCTTTTTTTTTTTTACATTTTTGCTGGCAACCATGACAAAAGACAATTTTCAACCACTAAAAGATAGAATCAACATCTTTTAAACTGAGTCACTGGGAATATGCTTTATTTTCAATGGATTATTAGATCATTGATTTTACACTTAAGATCCACAATGCCTTAATTCATTTTGGGGTAGCTCAATTTGTCCTTATTATATTCAGTTTTGCAAATTTACAGACTGCATTTCTGCCGTAAATGCACCTAGGAGATTCTGCCTTCCCGATTTACATGTATTTAGACACTTAATGCTAATTCTAAAAGACAATAAACTGCTTTGGGCAGCAATGCTATGTTGACCAGATTAAAAACAAAAAAAAAAAAAGATTTTTCTCTGTGTCTTTCTTTCCACTGACTTTTTTTGTCAAAATGAAAGTGCTTCTTAAAATCTTAAAATTGAACCCTTAAAAATATTTCCTTTGGAAATGATAATAATTATACTGTGTCTATATTACTAGCCTTTCTCCCCAAGATATAGAACTGGCTAGTAATACTATATTGGAATATTATTTTTCCACAGTTCTACAGTACAATTTAGAAATATGAGTATGTGTTGGAATGTCTCAAAGCATTTTTTTTTGCTTATGGGACCCTGGGAAAGCATGTGATGGACTTCTCACTTTAACGACAGGCTAAATGGTTGTTTTTTTTTTTGAGAGCCCGAGGTTGTGCTCTTCCGTCTTCTACAACCGTGCACAAATCAAAGTGAAGAAGGTGATACGGTGATCCACACTGTGGAGGCCACAGTGTAGCCGAGTCCCCAATATTCGTCTTCTGGGGCTGCAGTCCCTGAAGGGAAATGCAGCCTCTTCCTTCCCACCCAGGCAGAAGCCTTGGGTGGGCCAGATCTACGTTCTGGCCGGGAGGAGATCCACTGAAGTCTTCTTGTCCTCCCGTGCAAAAAGTCTTTCAAAGGGGGAGTGTGGGCCAGAAGGCACACACCACTCCCCCCCCACCACCAAAACTGGAGTAAGTCTTCAGGGGCTCAACTGCACTGTAGCTTCAGGCGACCCAATGGTGAAACCTTATGTGACGGACCGACCAGGAACCTCAGGTTGTCCCTCTCCACCAAGAAACGACTTCTCCTGCTAGGACGACAAACCACCGCAATCCGTCGGCAATATCCTCAAGCAAAGTAAAGGGATATCGCTATCCAGTACCCAAATAACCAAGCAAGACTAGTCTTTAGGTACAACAAGAGGAGAACTAATTTATTTTAGACACAGACGGCTGGATATATCCAGCAAAACACACATTAACATAAAACAAGATACTGGGATACAAACCGCCCCCTTAATCTGCATCACCGAGACAACAGCGGCAGTAAAGGGATTAACAATACAAAAGGATACAGATGCCACTAAAATAAGGAATACACATTGTCTTGATTAGATTATCTCCCAGACCTTAGTGTGCTGTGTGTAAACGCTTAGGAAATAAGGCAATAATAAAATAAATTTTTATTAATAACACACAAAATAATAACATTAACTGAGGGGTAGGGAGATGCAGAACCCCAAATCTGTTTCCGAGCTCCACAGTCTTTAGAGTCTTTTATGATTTGGATAAAGTGGCACTCCGTACCAGGGCCCATGGTTTGTAGGAAGGAGGCTGGCACTCAGTCCCCACCAGGAGCCCATGGCACGGAGGCTTCTGTGACTCCTTAAATCGTACAGGCTCTGAAATCTGAAAAGAAATGAAAAGTGTTGTGCCAAATAAGTGCCAGTGAGAGTAACACAGGCCCCAGCCAATGGTTGGTAAGCCTGTAAAAAATTCACCCTCCACCAGTGGAGTGGGTATATAAAAAGTGCTTCATGAGGAGATCTAAGGTGACTACAACATGCTTATCAACCCGTGCAAAGTGATTAAAAGCAAAAGTCCCATCAGTGTTGAGTGCCCCAGCGGATCCATGCTAGGGGACACTATAACACCCCAGGCTCTCTGACACTGTCCCAAGCCTTAAGGCCAAACGACCAAGCTTTCCCTCTCTTACAGGTAATCACTTGATCTTAGCCAAAAGACAGAGAAGTGGTAACAAAGTCAAAATGGCATGGGAACATGACCTAAAAGGATCATGAATATGACGGGTAGGATGAGAACTGCCATTGATGGGATGGGGAAAGCTACTCTTAAGTATCCCCCTGAACAAAGAATTTTCTCACGCGTCTTAATGATGTGGTCGTCCAACTTTTCTGGTGGAATAGGGTCTCATCAATGACAGTCAGAAGGGTGCAACTAAAGGGGTCTTCAAAGTATAGTGAGACCTGTGCTACCACTCTTTACCTTAATGACATGTCTACACATGCCAAGACACATATTTTCCCCATGAATAAGAAAATGAAGGGCTTCATATTTTCTTTTTGGGTGTTTGTGAGGGTGATGATAGAGGAAACTATATTATTTGGGGTGCAAGTATATTTTGCACATGGGCCCTCTAGTAGCCAAAGCATGCCCTGTTATTATATCTGGTGACACCATGTAGGATACACAATAAAACATGTATTTACTTCTAAAGATTTCATCCTTCACCCCCCTCCCCAATTTTTTTTGCTTTACATAGCTTTAGGTTTTTGAAAATGATCATGGGCCCTTTCTTGTCCTTCCTATAAACAACATTTAAGTATATTTGTACAATAATTGGTGTTTAGTACATTTTTGGTTTGAAAATAATAAGCTGTGTTCATATAAACTCTGCAGAGATTTTACTTTTTTGTTGTTCTTTGAGATCTGTCATTATTTAACCCCTTGGCTGCTAAGCCCTTTCCCACCTGGGTGCTAAGCGGTTTTTCTGCATTTTGGTGCACCTTTCGTTTAAACGCGTTTAGAAGTACATTTCTTGGGAATAAACGATACAAACCATATATTGTTTTTTTCAGCACACCCAGCAGATTCCAAATATACCATTTTTATATGTGTATGTCTGATTAGGTTTGCAAAATAAAGCCAAAAATGGGAAAAAGGTGTATTTTTTCACTTCCCACTCAATAAAAACTAGATTGTAATTTTATTTTTCTAAACTCTAATATCAAAACCTGTGTTGCTAAATATTTGTAGTAGGTAACCGGTCTAAAATAAACAGACATTGAGAACAGTAGACTGTGTTTTTCTAATATTTTATTGCTAAAAGTTCAATTTACTAGACTATCACAAAAGACATCTTTAAATTTAATGTACGGGTGCCATCAATTAAACAGCTCTAGCTGCCCGGGATGTTAAAATATGCCAACAAAACTATATATTTTTAGAAACTACACCCCCAGCCGCAGCAAATGAGGTCTCACTTGTATTTGTATCACAAATCTGACTTGCACAAGAAAATAAGTGAATATCACACTAAAAATAAATTAAAAAAAATAAAATTAAAAGCGACAAGTTCATTTATGTCTTACGCACTCCAGGTTTGTCCTAGAAACACATGCAGCCCCTCATTTGATGCGCCAAGGGGTGTAGTTTCTGCAAATGTATACTTTTTGTACCATAATTTAACTTCCCAGCTGCCTAGAGCTGTCTAATTGCAGGCATCACCCCTAAATGTTTTAAGACAATTTTTAACAAGATTCTGAAATCTGCCATATCTGAAGATAAAGTGGTCTAGACATCTGGGAAGTTAAATTAGGGTACATAAAGTACACATTTCAAGAAACTACACCCCTTGGAGCTTCAAATGAGGGGTTACATGTATTTCTAGGACAAAAGTTGAGTGCACAAATAATGATGGAATATGTCGCTTTGGCTAGAAAATATGTTTTTTCTAACCATAGCGACATGTTCATTTGTGTCTTGCGCACTCCAGGTTTGTCCTAGAGACACATGCAGCCCCTCATTTGATGCGCCAAGGGGTGTAGTTTCTGCAAATGTGTACTTTTTGTGCCATAATTTAACTTCTTGCGCGAGCAGTAATGCCACATCAAGGCTTCAACCCTAATTACTGACCATTCACACACCTTTCATATCTCCATTCACTCGCAGAAGCACACACCATACTATCCGTACATTCACTCACAGAAGCACACACCATTCTTTCCCCTTACAATTCCCAAAGAAATGATCGTAAAGGGAGAGAAAAAAATCACTTTTACAGCAAAAATAAGTTTTGCAGTAAAAATGCAAGTAGCTGGTTACTCACGTACCTTACAGGCTAAGCGGCTGATTTTACTAATACTTACAGGTCATCAGGATTTCAAAAATTTCTTCCCTTTACCATTGGCTACATTTAACCCCATGATCAAAGGGATCATGGGGTTAAAATTTTGTATCGGCCATTTTTATAAAGGGAATCTGACTTTTCATAGCTATATGATCACTGTAGTAACATTGGCTACCACAGTGATCATTTAGCTAGAATACTTAAACTTTTTTTTTTTTTTAAAGTTAAGCTAGTTAATGTTTAAATAATTTAATTTGGGGGTCTCTGGGCAATTTTGATCTTTATTCATCTGCCTTTAGAGACCCCCAAATCATTTTTTTAACTTTTTTTTTACATTTTAATTTTTTTAACTTAAAAGTTTTTATTATTTTTTCACAAGCATTATACCGTTGGAAAGGTGAGGCGATTACCTTTCCAACGGTATATGTTGGGGGTCTGTAGCTGCTTAGATGCCTGAGATACAGGCATCTAAGCAGCATGCCCCCATGCCGCTTTAACTGACAATTGTCAGTTGTAAATAAAGTTGCGCGGTGACGTCATCGCGTCATTACGCGCGACGTCACCGGCCGGATCGGGTGGTCCCAGCGATGCCCTTCAACATGAGGGGCAGATCGCCGGGATAGGTGGTGATGGGGGTCCACAGACCCCCATCAAGGTAAGATAGTGCTAGCGACGGCATGGTGCCGTCGTTAGCACCTGACTGGGACTGCTAGCGACGGCACCATGCCGTCGTTAGCAGTCAAGAGGTTAAAGTTCATGTTACATTCACTAATATTGCTCAGGGTTTCTGAAAAAAGGAAAATTGTTTAACCAGAGGTCATATTTGACTGATGTCATCTATGTAAGGATTAGAACATTTATAGTCTGTAGAGCTCACCCAGTTTTAATCATGTTTACCTTGTGTAGCAATAAATGTGTGGTGCTGAATGTTGGTGTTATTGGAGTCATTTTCAGATTCAGAATTCACTTTTTTGTAAATATTTTATCTTTTCATGTGACAACATTGAAGAAATTACATTCTGCTACAATGTAAAGTGGTGAGTGTACCGCCTGTAAAACAGTGTAAATTTGCTGTCCCCGTCAAATATAACTCAGCACACAGCCATTAATGTCTAATCCTTGGCAACAAAAGTGAATACACCCCTAAGTGGAAATGTCCAAATTGGGCCCAATTAGCCATTTCCTCTCCCTGGTGTCACGTGACTCGTGTTACAAGGTCTCAGGTGTCAATGGGGAGCAGGTGTGTTATTTGATGTTATTGCTCTCACACTCTTATACTGGTTCAACATGGCACCTCATGGCAAAGAACTCTCTGAGGATCTGGAAAAAAAAAATTGTTGCTCTACATAAAGATGGCCGAGGCTATTAGAAGATTGCCAAGACCCTGAAACTGAGCTGCAGCAGGGTGGGCAAGACCATACAGCGGTTTCACAGGACCGGTTCCACTCAGAACAGGGCTCGCCATGGTCGATCAAAGAAGTTGAGTGAACGTGCTCAGCATCATATCCAGAGGTTGTCTTTGGGAAATACATGTATGAATGCTGCCAGCATTGCTTTAGAGGTTGAAGGAGTGGAGGAGTCAGCCTGTCAGTGCTGAGACCATGCGCCACACACTGCATCAAATTGGTCTGCATGGCTGTTGTCCCAGAAGGAAAAGCCTGAAAAAACTGAAAACCAAGTGCAAGCGTTTGTGGTGGCAACCAGGTGAGGAGTACAAAGACAAGTGTTTCTTGCCTACAGTCAAGCATGGTGGTGGGAGTGTCATGGTCTGAGCCTGCATGAGTGCTGCCGGCACTGGGGTGATACAGTTCATTGAGGGAACCATGAATGCCAACATGTACTGTGACATATTGAAGCAGAATGTGTTCTTCCAGAATAATTGAACCTTAGTTTCACCAGTCCACAAAACATTTTCCCAGTATTGTTTTGGAGAGTCAAAGCACTCTTTAGCATACTTCAGGTGGACTGTGATGTTAAATTGGAGAGCAGCCACTTCCACTGTGGTGTCCTGTCATGGACGGCATGCCTCTGCAGTGTTTTGCATAAGGTAGTTTCCTGAACAGAGATGTTAACCAGTTCAAATGTTTTCTTCAAGCATTAGGTTGTT
>VKOC01049543.1:0-11408 GCA_009364415.1 Spea multiplicata
AGTTCTGGGACAGCGGAAGTTAGCTGTCAATGGTATTGGACGTGCCCACCGAGCTTATGGTCGGCTGGTGGTTAGCATTAGTTGTGGGACAGCGGAAGGTAGCTGTCATTTTTGTTTGGACGAGGGGGGAGGTGAGCACCTGTGGTCTGGATTGTACAGTGGTGAGCGGCCGGCAAGGACGGGGTTAATTCAGTTCCTGTGTTGGCTATGTTTGAATATATTATGTGTTATGTATATTTGTATTTACTATTTATTGTGTGGTTTATTGTGTATTTATGTTTATTGGTTTATGGTGTTTAGGCCAACACAGTGTTTGTGGTTATTCTTAATAAAATATGCTGTGGCCTGTTTTATCCAACTTCAGTCTCTGTGTCGTTAATTGGTGGGGTTTAGGTGGTAGTTGGTTTGTGATGCACGGTACACACTACCCACATACAAGGCTCCTGGGAATCAGCGTAGCTAAATGGACAGGGAGCATGTATGTGTGTGGGTGAGTGCATGCTCAGGGCATGTGTGTTTTTGATTGGGGTATGTAAATGTAGGGGCGGGAGTCACTAGGGGATAAAGGGTGCCCTCTGGGTGACCCCGGTCACTGTCATTTTTCCAGAGACAGTCAACAGACTTACCTGCTTCCCACCCTCCCTCCCTATTTTTTGTGTACTAACTTTCTTTCTTTTGTCACAGCTGGCGGTTTGTGTGTCCTTGCCGGTCTGGTTTTGGTAAGTGATGGAGTTTGGATGCTGGTGTGAAGGAAGGCTCAATCCTCCCCTAACCTCTGGTGTTTTTTATTGGACGTGCCCACCGAGCTTATGGTCGGCTGGTGGTTAGCATTAGTTCTGGGACAGCGGAAGTTAGCTGTCAATGTTATTGGACGTGCCCACCGAGCTTATGGTCGGCTGGTGGTTAGCATTAGTTGTGGGACAGCGGAAGGTAGCTGTCATTTTTGTTTGGACGAGGGGGGAGATGAGCACCTGTGGTCTGGATTGTACAGTGGTGAGCGGCCGGCAAGGACGGGGTTAATTCAGTTCCTGTGTTGGCTATGTTTGAATGTATTATGTGTTATGTATATTTGTATTTACTATTTATTGTGTGGTTTATTGTGTATTTATGTTTATTGGTTTATGGTGTTTGTGCCAACACAGTGTTTGTGGTTATTCTTAATAAAATATGCTGTGGCCTGTTTTATCCAACTTCAGTCTCTGTGTCGTTAATTGGTGGGGTTTAGGTGGTAGTTGGTTTGTGATGCACGGTACACACTACCCACATACATGCCTTATACCTCCCTATATGCCACTCTGCCCCCCTGATTTGCCTTATACCTTCCTATATGCCACTCTGGCCCTGATATGCCATACTGCCCCTAGATATTCCTTATACCCTCCTAAAAGCCACTATGCCCCCTGATATGCCTTACACTTCCCTGATATTCTTTATGCCCCGGTGAACCTCCGCTGTTGGACAGCACTTTCGCTAGAGCTTCATGTCTGAGCACTGGAAAGTCATAGAGGACCCAGCAGAAGTGAAGGGCAGTAGTGGAGGTCCACCTCCTGCCAGATAGCAGTATCCTCCGCACCGCTGAAGGGGACATGGATCCTCCTCCCTGACAGCAGGTGGGTGCCTCCCTGACAGCTGGTGGGGGTCTGCGTGATGCACACAGACAACCACCGCTTCTGCCCTCCACTTCCCCGGGTGCTTCTATGATGGAGCACTGGAAGGTAATGTGATGCTGGTGCTCAGTCATAGAAGCCCCGGAGAAAGTGGAGGACAGTAGAGGAGGATGTCTGTGCACATCATACAGACGCCCACCTGCTGCACTGTTTGAGGTCGGATTATAAAACGGGGGGTATTTTCAGAGCATTATTGATTTGATCGATTAGTTGTTTCAGCCCTGGTAAATATTAATGGTAAATTTGCATGCTTAATAGTTTAGGTTGGTTATTTGTATCTAACTGTAAAGAATTAATATCTGAGTGTACTCCTCATTGCTGCCTCATCTTGTGTTTTATGCTCCACATTTATCAAACATTTTATTGCCCATCGTTTCTGGCTCATTTTCACATGTCTACATAGACATTCATGCTCACACACTTAAACATAGGCACTCATGCTCATATACATTTATACATAGACATCAATGCTTATACACATATACATAGGCATTCATTCTGCCTCACACTTATACATAGAAATCCACACTCACATACACTGATACATAGACATTGAGGCTCACATACTGTGAGTTTCGTCTTACCAGGAGAAATCCGGAATGCAGGAATGGAACACACTTGCTCAGTACAGAACACGCACAAGGGGCCTGGTGAGGGTAACAGGGCGCTTGGCAGTGTTGCTGTAAGCACGGTTGGTCAGGACGGAGCCGTTAGCAGACCAGGGTCAGGATGCAAGAGGTACACCGGAGCCGTTGAGAAAGCCGGGGTCAGGAAGCCAGAGGTACTCAGAGTCGTTAGGATAGCCGGGGTCAGGATGCCAGAGATACACAGAGTCGTTAGGATAGCCGGAGTCAGGATGCCAGAGATACACAGAGTCGTCACAGAGCACTGGTGGAAGGGAGAATGAGATTTAAATAGCCCAGGGGGGCATTCCCTGGCGGAATCCAGTCGGCGGTCAGCCTCATGTGCCAATGCGCGGTGCTGGCGCTTCTGCCGGGAGGAAGAAGAGGACATCTGGGATTCATTTAAGGAAGGCCCCTTACACATACACTTACATACACTTATACATACATATCCATGCATACCCTCCTGTCCGCACCTGCTTACCTCTCACCTCTCCTGCAGCTTTCTGTCCAGTTGCTCACACACTGTGCATTCAGATTCACCACAGAATAATGTGACTAAACCTAACGTGACCCAGGTACATTCCTGTCTCCCTGCATCACAGGGATTCCTCGGCGACGTCAGTGATGCCGTTACCTGAAGGAAATCCCTAAACATGTTATCACATGAGTATATCAAATGCACAGGATGTGATGTCATATCCGTTGCATGAAAAAGGAAGCCAACAGGTCTGTGCTCTGGATGTATAGACCTGCTCTTCTGTTGCACACTTGAATAGGCCCATGAGGGAAGATCACAATTGTCAAGTCCTCGGGACCCATTGGCTGCGGACGGGGGTCTGCTCGCGGATCACGGGGACCCAATACTACTCTCTCCGGTCCCGTGGTTGCCCGTCAATGCAGGAGTTCCCAGAAGGGTTCCCTTACCTGCTGTCCGGTCTCTGGTCCGTCCACTGGGGGCGCAGCTAATCCTCTTGGCTGGTGCCAGGACCACAACACACAACAACAATACTTCTCACTGGTCTCCTTGGTGGTTGCGTGCCATAGTGCCTTTCACCAGTTGCACCCCCCATTGTTCCTGATTCAAGGATATGATATAGAGTTTTGCAGGAACTATTGTCAGGGTTTTGTTTTTTCCTCTTCGGGTAAAACTACTGAAATAATAAAATTATTTTTTTGTATATATTTCAGAACCTATTTCTTAACTGTATACATTTGAGAAACAAAGATTTCTCAAAACCATTTTTATCTAGCAATATAAGTAAGATTTACTAGTTGTGCCTCTGATATCTGCAGTGCATGAGAAAGAGACAGAGAGAATGAGTTATAAATCAGAAGTTATGTTATGCTGCTTAATTTATCGTTACAAGCAGCACATAATTATAGAAAAAGACTCTGTGCTCATAAATTATAGTATTAACATTAGCTCTGTACCATAAAACTAGTCGAGCACTGAAAAAATCAATAATGTCTTACGCTGATGTCACCACCAGTATTAATGCACACAATATTGTGGAATTTAGTATTAACGTTTTATGTAGATGAGCTTGTTAAACTAATACACGTGTTGAAGATAACATATATGTACATACTGAAAAGCAGTGGCATCGGTAAAGGTGGGGGGCTACTGGGGCTGGAGCCCAGAATCTCAATGTCATAACCTCGAGTGAAGACCCTGGAGATAAACACACTTTAGCCCAAGAGTCTCGATTTTGGGCTATGGGTTATAGATTTCCCTCTAACCAGCCCCAAATAAAAGGGAGCACAAGTTCTATTAATACTGACCTCTGTCTCCCTGCTCCTCTTTGAAGCGTGCTGTGGTTGAAGTCATATCTCGACGCTCAGCACCCAGATGGCACTCACTAGATGGATCCTCCCATAGCACCCCTGGGCAGGTCCAAAATTGTTCACAAAGGGCCCATCTGACTTGGTCCGAGCCAGTCCAGGTTGGATCAGCCAAATGTGAATAATTTTGGACTGGCTCAGGAAGGCAGGAACAGAGCAGAGTCACGTAACGTGAGGTCACATGACCCAGCGGTTAAATGTAAGGCTGTTCACACAGCTGATCTAAGAGTGATGACTTAGGGAAGAAGGGAGAGGGGAATGGCGAATGTGGCGGATGTGGGGAACCAGACGCGCAAAATGTATCGTGCAAAACACATTTTATTGTAAAAAGCAAGAAAACAAAGCCAAATCATAACCCAGGAGAAAAGAAAAGCCAGGGCAGGGGCCAAAGCAGGTAGTCAGACGAGCCGAAGTCAAGAATACAGAGATCCATCCGCAACAACATTCCAGTGCATGGTCTCCGCGTTCCTTCTCCTTCCGCGATCAACCCCTCTGCCTCTCTACGCTTCTTCCCCCAACCACAGTGAACGAAGTTCACTCTCTACTGTCTTCCTCACACCTCACTACATACCCTCTTGACCCCATCCCTTCATACCTAATTCCATCATTCTCCTCTAGCCTTACTCCTGCCCTCACTCACATCTTCAACTCCTCACTCTCTACTGGTATACTCCTATCCCCATTCAAACATGCACAGGTCACCCCCATTCTCAAGAAGCCCTACCCTGATCCAAATTCCCCTGCTAACTTCCACCCCACATCACTACTTCCAAAAACATCTAAACTCTACGACTGTCTAACCCACTTTCTGTCCTCAAACTCCCTGAAATTTGGTTTCCGCCCACAGCACTCGACTGAAACTGCTCTCACCAAGGTCACAAACAACCTTCTATCTGCTAAAAACAATGGCCACTACTCTATCCTAATCTTACTGCTGCTTTCGACACAGTTGACCACCTCCACCTTCTACAGACTCTCAGCTCTCTTGGTCTCCGTGACACTGCTCTCTCCTGGATTAACTTGTATCTTTCCAACAGATCATTCTCTGTGTCTTTTGCTGGTGACTCCTCCTCTTCAATGCCTTTTATTGTTGGAGTACCTCAGGGTTCTGTCCTGGTCCTCTACTATTCTCCATCTACACTTCCTCACTTGGAAAACTTATCGACAGCTTTGGCTTCAAATACCACCTCTATGCAGATTACACACAAATCTACCTCTCCACCTCCAATCTCTCTGCATCTGTCCTCTCTCAGATTTGCAGCTGCCTGTCTGGCAGCTCTTTCTGGATGGCCTCTCACCACCTCAAGATAAATATGTCTAAGACTGAGCTCCTTCTAATCCCTCCCTCTAACTCTATTCCTATTTCTGACCTTTCCATCACTGTAGATGGTAACACTATCTCTCCTTCACCACAAGTCCGCTGCCTCGGAATGACCCTAGACTCAAACCTATCTTTTATCCCTCACATCAAATCACTCTCTAAATCCTGCCACAACCAACTACGCAACATTTCCAAAATGTGTCCTGACTGCCAGCACCGCAAAACAACTAACTCTGGCTCCCCATCCGTGGTAAAAATACTAACTCTATCCTACAAAGTTCTCACTAACGCCACTCCCCTCTACCTATCCTCCCTCATCAGCAACTATACTCCAGCCCGCCCCCTAAGATCCAACAATGACCTGCTCCTTGAATCTTCACTTATCACCTCCTCCCATGCCCGCCTACAGGACTTCTCAAGTGCAGCACCAACCCTCTGGAACTCTCCTCCTTGTGCTGTGCGACTCTCACCCTCCTTAAAACGCTCCCTAAAAACTTTTCTCTTCAGGGAAGCCTACCACTGACATAAACATCAAAACTTCTCTCTCACCCACTTACAACCCTTAGCATGCCCTACATTAACATCATACCACGCAGTCCTCACATCCTGTTTCTCACCCCTTATCCACATAGATTGTAAGTTCCTGTGGGAACAGGGCCCCTCATTCCTCTTGTATCTGTATGTCAATTGCTGTTTTGTACCTGTCGTTATCTGTAACATTTTCATCTTTGTACAGCGATTTATGAATAAAGTATAATAATAAGCAGCAAAGTCAGGATACGAATGGCTGGGATCAGGAGCCAGGTGGATGGTCAGATGAAGCCAGGTCATACACAGGAATTCAGGCTCAACAGAATGCACTTGGTAGCAGGAAGCAAAACACAAGGGCAAATGAATCCTGCACGCTTTTATACAGTAGGCCAGAGCAAGGTAAAGCTCCAAAGAACCAACCACAGCCCACAGTGTTAAAGCAGAGTGCTTACAACACTAGAAAAATCTGCTGTGAAACCATGACAGGGAGAAGGTGTATGTGAGCACAAATGTGTATTTGTAAGTGTGTGAGCATGGATGTGTATTTGCATGTGAGCACAGACATATGTGTGTGAGCATGGATATGTGTGTGTGAAAATGGATGTGTGTCTGTGAGTGTGGATGTGTAAGTCTGTGTGAGCACAGATGTGTATGTGTGTCTGAGAACGCACAAAGTATTGACTAAAAGGATGCCTATAATTGTGGCACACATAAATGTATTTTTTTAATAAATAAACTTTTGTTGTGTTTACGATTGTTTAATATCCATAAGAGCAGAGTATTTTGTGTATTTCTTTAAGAAAAGATCAAAAGGTTAAACAATATATTCATGGAATTCCTTTGCTCATATTTACCAAGGGTGACAATATTTGTGAAGGGCACTATATCTACATCAGCAGCCTTTCTATGTTGTAGATTAAGTGTCAGTAAAAAATATTGTTTGTGTAATTTATACCCTAAAATCAGGTCAGATGACAGGGAAGCCTATCATCTGACATTTCAGATGATAGGTGTGACGGAACCCTCGATCACTGTGGCCGCTGGAGATGCCTGAGAGACAGCCTCCTCCCTACCGACTATGGGCCACGTCTTGTAAACACTTCTGTGTGTGGATACAGGGAGTCAGTTTCTACTGACTCTATTTTCCCCAGGTACATGTTTTACTATATTTCCCACTCAGAGTCTCAAAACTCTAAATATCAGCTGGATATCCTGTTATAGGAAGAAGGCTGATTATCTTTGTATTGTGTGCATTGTTGATTTTATAGGTGTGAAGTGTTTCCCCTGTTATTGTGCGAGTTAGCCCTTGTCTTGGTGCCCCTTGTAGGTATGACTAGGTGTCACTGCTGTATACCTAATTATCAATTACACAACAGGTAGCTGTTTATCCTGTGATCTCCTGTTAGCTTTGTGTCCTAGCCCTTGTCTGTCTCAAACCAATTATATGTCTGCTCCACCAATTAATGTAATTATTTATGTCTCATGTCATTCTGTCCTTCCCTGGATATTGTGTTGCAGAATTTGATCTAATTACTTCCTTCCTGATATGGTAATTAGACCCTGTGATATTTGCCTTGCCCTTTTTCGTACTTGTATATATAGTTCTGTATTTGGTTTAAATAAAGCAGTTCCTGTTTTACCTCAATATGAGTTCTGTCTTGTTATTGGGGTAAACCTTGGTGCTGTCCTTGTCAGGACAGTAAAGCATTGTACTGCTATTTTACAGTGCCACCGAGGTTCCTGAGAGGCTGTATTTCCTGCTGTCGTCAATGCTATTTTAACCTAATGATCCAAGCCTTGTATTCCTGGTGACTATGGGCAGAAGGAAGCAATGTCGCACGGGTGTACCCAGTCTGGGTGCAGGTTGTTCCTGTCACAATAGGCCTCCCTATCACCTGACCTTTGAGAAGAGTTTCTTGTTTGTAACCGGTCCATCCTGCCACAAGTGGTGTAAGAAGTGGGATATTGCTGTTTGAACCCGGTATCAACATGGAGGATGTTTTAAAGGTCCTCCTGCATGCTACTACAGTGCAACAGGAAACCAACCGGCTGATAACTGCTCAGATGGGAGCTGTGATGGAAGCAGAGCAAGAGGACAGGATTGCCGTAAAAGAGATTGTACATCAACTCTCAAAAACTATCACAGATGAACAGAGCAGCAGTCTAAAACAAGATCATAAAAAGAAAACCTAGCTCCCAATTGGAGCCCTCTCTAACTAAACTATGCTGGTCCAGACTGACCAGCCTAATTACCCACTAACTCAACCTCCCAGCCAGGCCCAGCTAAGCAAGCTCTGGAAAACCTCCTCCAGACAATACACAAAAGGTCCAAGCAGGTATTGCCTCACTCGGCTCAGGGATTGTCTTCTTCAGGGCCTCTCCTGGCCCTGGGAGCGCAGGGAACTTCCTATTCCCCACAACAGTCTCTCTGTTTTTAATGCCCAGCACCTGTGCCTGATGCCGACCCCACAGGAATCCCGGACAGGATCCTGCAGACCTCTAGCCTCCTGGAAAGCCGGCATGGATTTTCCACAGAATGGGGGAAAGGAGCATTGGCCCACCCTGCTCTTCAATTGCTCCACCCAGAGACCCATATGTATGATCTGCATAGCAGCTGTACCCAGATGCCATGCCAGTCAACTCCCTGGGGTTCACAGTCTCACAATAGGAAATTAGTAAAGAATATATAATTATTAACTCAACATATGCACAGACACTCATGTCTGGATGAGCAGCACAAAAATAACACCAGTATCCTGCCTTGTGGACCTATACAGATTATATTGATGACTGGATAGGATGAAGCATGATTAAGCATGTTTTTTCTGAATTTTTCATTTGTGTTGTTAAGCATGGCTCAAATATCTAGTACTTCACAGTTAGTGTGCAGGTGCATTTGTCTAATTGATTCTTCAATGCTAACCCACTTGTGCTCAGAGTACACATTAGAAATAAGGCAATTAGAAATAATAAATCCTCGAAAACAACTCAAATCTATCTGCAGATTCTATTTAAAGGATACTTTTGAACCATTGGATAACAATGGAAACGAATGGGAAATAAATTGTATGTAGCTAGTCTGGAATATATATATATTATATATATATATATACTATAATTTTTGCATTTATAATTAAATTTTTCAGCATAACGGAACACCAACCAAGGTGCAGATTACATCACTAAATTTATAACTGACCAAAGTTCGCTATCGCACCTGCAGGACTTCCCATTGTACCTGCAGGACATGCCCCTGCACCCAGTGACTTGCCATTGGGCACCCACAGGACTTGCCATTGGGCACCCACAGGAGTTACCATTACCATTTAGGCACCTGTCTATGCTCAACAGGTTAGTGCTATCAAAGGGCATGCCCAGGCCAAGACTTTTTTGATACTACATACTGTTGTTAATAATCTTAGCAGTGTGATAGATGTTCAAATTTCCATTTTTCAGACAAAACAATTAATCTTAATTAAAAAAAATCATAAGGGCAGTGAGCATAAAATGTGACAATTTTTTAAAACTTGGTTTCAACAGCTAAGTGCAGTGTATATTGCATTGTAGAAAACAAACTATATTTATCTTGCATATTTTGCATTTATTGTACCTCTAAGAAATACACTATATGGACAAAAGTATTGGAGCACTTGACAATTACACCAACAGGTATGGGCCTTCTCATCCAACCTCAGTGCCTGACCTTGCTAATGCTCTACTGGATGAATGTGCAAACATTCCCACATAAACATTCCAAAATCTTGTGGAAAACCTTCCCAGAAGAGTGGAAGATATTATAGCCTGCAAGGGGGGGGGGCAGCTACATATTAATGTCTATGTATTTAGAATGCAATGTCATAAAAGTTCCTGCTAGTGTAATGGTCAGTTGTCCCAAAACTTGTGTCCACACAGTGTATTTAAGATGGTAATTTAATTTCCCTTTAGGTGGTGTAAGGGCTACAGATGATCCTGATTATTAGTCTTGTGCATTCCTATTTGGGCAAACATGAAAATGAACATGAAGGGTGTATTTTCGTTGTTCAGCCCGAATACCGAACAAACAAACATGGTGGTAGCAAAACGTATACCAAGACGAAAACACACAACCCGAAGAATCTTGTGATGCCAGAGGAGGCCCCTGCAGGCGACCAATAGAGTCGCTCACACAGCCCTTTAACTTGGCCTGGGGAGACCATGGAGTTAATGGTCCGTACCAGTGACTCTATTGGTTGTTTGTACAACCTGCGACACCAGGATTTTAAAAGTCTGTACGAGCGACTCTATTGGTCGTCAGCAGGGGGCTTGTCTGCCATCAACCAATGAAGTGCAGGTGCATTCATTGGTTGATGGCAGAGGAGGCCCCTGCCAGCAACCAATAGAGTTGCTCGTACAGACCTTTAAAATCCTGGCACCAAGCTGCTGCGTAGTGCGTACCGTGTTAACCCCGTATTAACCCCTCCTACAAAAAACAAAGAAAAAAATGAACACGAATAATGTACATGTATATTCGCCGAAACCAAACACAGTAGGGGGTGAATATTCGTGGAAAACCAAGATTTTTTTCCCCACGAACACGAAGAGTTGGCCGGCTCCAAAGTCTATTAATTATGCTTTCCAATGACACATACAATAAAGAGAGTTAAAATAAAATTTGGAGAAGCGTTAAGCCTAGCATTAGCAGAGCAAAACTTCCACAGCAAAAAGAAAATGGTGTTTCTATTTCCTCAACATTAAATTTTCTAGAGATTTCATAGCTCATACTTATATGTGGGTGTTATGGACATGAAAAATGAAATACACAATTTCATCACAACCCACAACAGTGGGCTTGGACTCAGAGATTTGTCCCTCTAGGAAACTTGCCTTTTTGCTGCATGCCAAACCTTCTCAGATCCCGCATCATTTTGCAGCTAATCCTCTATTACATATTACGATAAAGGCATGGCAAGCATCTAGGTCATTCTAGGAAATATGTTGGAATTCCAGGGTTCTGAAGCAGACCCATGATACTCAGATTGGGAAAGAAGGGGCCTTTGACTGCTGGGCCAACTAACCACTCCTCACAGTGATAATTTCCTTTGCAGACCTTCCAGCGAAACACATTTGAGTATATCTACAGGCAGCACATTATGATCAGGTTAACCCCTTAAGGACCAGGCTGTGTTTTACCTTTTGTACCATTGGGACCGAAGCTGTTTTAATACTTCTGCGGTGTTCGTGTTTAGATGTAATTTTCTCCTCACTCATTTAGTGAACCCACACAAATTATATGTTGTTTTTTTCAGGACAAGAAGGGCTTTCTTCAGATACTATTGTTTTGATCATATTATCTAATTTCCCCCAAAAAATAATAAAATATGATGAAAAATGTAAAAAAAACCCACATTTTCTGACTTTTACCCAAAAAATCTTTTACTCATC
>VKOC01049551.1:0-13938 GCA_009364415.1 Spea multiplicata
TCCCAATATCTTGTTTTATGTTAATGTGTGTTTTGCTGGATATATCCAGCCCTGTGTGTCCAAAATAAATCAGTCTTCGTTTGGTTTTACCCTACACTGAGTCTCGGCTAGTGACTGGGGAACCGGGGAAAGTGTGCTGTCCCAGGCTAAGGGAGCACAAGACAGCGGAGGTAGTCGGTCGGACTAGCCAGCTCCGTGACAGCATGCAAACCTTCCCCAACACTACAGAAAAGTATATAACTCTAATTCAGCATTTAAACCTTTGGGAGTAAGTGTTTAAATTAAAGATCCATTCCATCTCAAGTTTTCCCAATTCTTTAATCATATCTCCTCCTCTCCAATATTTTTCCCTTAGCTATTGCACAGAAAGTAAGATTTTTTGGATCACTGGCATGTTTTAAAATATATTTTGGTACACTATGGGTGTTTTATTTTTTGTATTTATATTACAGTGTTTCCGTATACTAGTTTTACGCTTTCTTGTGGCCCTTCTCACATGCTGTAAACCACATGTACGTTCTAGTAAATATATCACGTGTGGTGTTGCATGTTAACATATCTTTAATTTTTTCCCAGTGCTTGTAGATGTAAATGTTTGTCTTTTTATTTGCTTTTGTGTGGATTTACATGCCAGACAATCTGTATACTACAAACTATATTACAATATACTGTGCTTTTTCCTTTTTTGTTTTATATATATACTGATATGGAGTTGTACATTTGGAATTTGGAAGGTGCCATTTTTTATTTTTAACACTTGGGTGTAAGAAGCGCGTTATCTTAAATTGATTGAATTTATTTGTCTATATTTCTGGTTGAGACAACTAGAGGGAGGGTGCAGCTGGCATGGTGAGAGGCGCAGAGAACACACTAATTTGTTTGCACATTAAAACATAATAATAACTAAAGTGGAAATAGATAAAATGTTCTATGTGGTAAATCTAGAAAAGGGACTATAAAGATTTTTAATTAGGCAATATATTTTGTAGAAAGAGGAGAAATAAGAGTTTTGCGAGAAATTCAGATACAGGATATACAACATCATAATCTGAAAGAGTCCAGAAACTACCTACAGATACCCTCAATCCTCCCACACATTATACAGGAGACAAGCACATATTCAAGAAAATATAGATTGTAAGGAAAGATAATGAAGAATCCCATAACCCCATGTAAAATTAAAGAGACATGACAAAGGCCAGGTGGAACAAACTATAAAACTTTAAAGATATACTGTAGATGGTAAGCAGTTAATTTGAGAACCTTGAAAAGAGCTTTAGCTTTTGCAATAAGCATCATTTTTAGATTGTATGTGTCAGCAACTCTGAGCATAGGAAGTTGTTCACCTGTCCCTGTCACCACCAGGATACTCTATGGCAGGGGCGTCCAACATGCGGCCCACAGGTCAAATGCGGCCCGTCCGACCTCGAGGTGCGGCCCAGGTGAGATCTAAAGCCAGGGCAACCAGGATCGCAAGGGCCCTGCTGCTTACCTGTGGGAGGGTCTTTTGTAATGAACAGTGGAAGCGGAACCAAGCAGAGTCACGCGAATTTACGTCACATCACATGACTCTGCTCCATTCCTGCTTTCTCTGTGCAGTACAAGAGAAGTTGCTCACACAGAATGCAAACAACGCAGAGGGAGGCTGCGGCCCCTCCGGAAGTCTTTGAGCGGCACCTAGAGAGCTGTAGTGCAGGTAAGGGGGTGGGGGAGGGTGTTTGAATGAGCATGCGTGATTGAGGGAATGAATCTGTGAATGAATGAGTATATGAATCGGTGTGTGTGTGTGATAGCATGGATGCATAAGTGGGGAGGCATAGCACAGGGTGGCTGTAAGTGACGTAAGGGTGGCTGTAAGTAACACACCAAAATTGGACAAAAAAATACAATAACGATATTAATTAATATATGATTGTTAACAGCAATCACACTCCTATCATGCCCATGGTTGTCTACCAGTACATGCTGGAATCTGGGTATGCCTGAGATTGCTGTTGACAATCATATATTGTAGTTGAGTGTTTAATAATGCTTCTACTATCCCCTTAATTTTAGTGGAAGGGTTTTCTATCACCTTATCCCACCATAACATTTATATTATTATTATTTATTGTTTTATATAGCGCCATCAAATTCCATAGCACTGTACAATGGGTAGACAGGACATAACAAGTAGTATGTAACATAAATTGACTAAAAGAGACAACAGGTGAGGGGGGCCCTGCTCAAACAAGTTTACAGTCTAGAGGGAGTTGGGTTGTATTACACAAAAGGTAAAAGTGCCACTGTTGGGGATAGACCAACCACGCTAGTAAAATTATTGCAGGGGAGGGAGTAGGAAGGGTAAGCTAAAGGAATATGGGAGGAAAGGGGTTAATGTGCTATGTTGTAAGCATCCTTAAAGAAGTGGGTCTTGAGGGATATTTGAAGGAATAAAGGCAGGGGAAGAGACGGACAGACTGGGGGAGGGCATTCCAGAGGATAGGGGCAGCCCTTGAGAAATCTCTTAAGCGGGCTTGAGAGCTAGAAATCAGAGGAGAGGACAGAAGGAGATCATTGGATGAGCGGAGAGACCGGTTAGGAGATGTAGGGAGGGGAACCGCTGTGAAGGGGCTTTGAAAAGTAAGAGTGAGGATTTTGAAAGGAATCCTGAAGTGCACAGGCAGCCAGTGAAGAGACTGACAGAGAGGAGAAACGTTAGTAAAGTGATGTGAGAGGAAGATAAGTCTGGCGGCAGCATTCATGGTGGATTGTAGAGGGGTGAGACTGTTAAGAGGGAGACCGGCTAAGATAGAGTTACAGTAGTCAAGATGGGAGATAATCTGGGCATGGACAAGAGCATTAGTAGCATCCTGTGTTAGGAAGGGACGGATGCGAGCAATGTTTTTAAGATGAAGACGACAGTTTTTAGAGACAGACTGAATATGGGGTGTGAACGAAAGGTTGGAGTCAAGGGTGACACCAAGACAGAGTATGACGGGGAGATGATAGCACCATTAACATTGAGGGAGATAGATGGGGGAATCTTCCAATTGGAGGGAGGGAAGATGAGGAGTTCAGTTTTGGAGAGGTTGAGTTTCAAGAAACGTTCAGACATCCAGGTAGAGACAGATGCAAGGCAGTTAGTTACACGATCTAAGACAGAGGGAGAGAGATCAGAGGAGGATAGATAGATCTGGGTGTCATCAGCGTACAGGTGGTATTGAAAGCCGAAGGATGAGATCAGTTTGCCAAGGGAGGAAGTGTAAAGAGAGAACAGAAGGGGTCCTAAAACTGAGCCTTGGGGTACCCCAACTGAGAGAGGGAGGGGAGGGGAAGTGTTACTGGAGACACTGAAGGTAAGATCAGAGAGGTAGGAAGTGAGCCATGAGAGAGCAGTATCACGGAGGCCAAGATCATAAAGCTTTTGAAGGAGAAGAGGGTGGTCCACTGTGTCAAAAGCAGCAGAAAGGTCCAGTAGAATTAGCATGGAGTAGTGGCCCTTGGATGTAACAGTGAGTAAGTCATTAGTAACTTTAGTAAGGGCGGTCTCAGTAGAGTGTCGAGGGCGAAAACCAGATTGAAGAGGGTCAAGCAGGAAGTTGGAGTCTAGAAACTTAGTTAGTTGTATATAAACAATTCTTTCAAGAAGCTTGGAGGTGAAAGGAAGCAGAGAGATGGGACGGTAGTTGGAGAGACCAGTCGGGTCGAGGGAGGACTTTTTCAAGATAGGAGTAATGGTAGGATGCTTGAAGGACAGTGGGACAGATCCAGTAGTGAGGGAGAGGTTGAAGATATGAGTTAGAGTGGGGACAAGGGTAGATGAAAGAGACTGGGTGAGATGGGAAGGGATGGGGTCAAGGGGGCATGTGGTTGGAGAGGAAAGAAGAAGAGCATGTACATCCTCTTCAGTGACAGCAGAGAAATGAGTTAACGTAGTGAGGGGAGAAGAGGTCAGTGGGAAGGGGGGTGCGTAGTCAGAGGGAGGTGACTGTACAGATATGTCATCTCTGATAGTTTGAATTTTATTATTGAAGAATGTGGCAAAGTCATTATTTAATTTTTTTTTGTACAATTTTGTTGTGTGCCTGTCCCTGCCCTCAGACTCCCGTCTAACCCAATACCCACAGCTGTGATAGAATGCTCTCCACACAGGAGGACAACAGGGAATTGTTGTATTCACTTCTGGACTATCACAAATGGAGAGCTGGCAGCTCTGGGGCGGGACAGATCTCCAAATTTTTCCACTTTTGGGAATTACCTTGGATCCTCCAAACGGTCCAGGGGTACATAATAGATATTATCTTGACACCTGTACAGACTCAACCTCAACTTCTGCTCCGCAGAACCTCTCTAGACAGATACCTTATAGAAGAAGAACTATCGTCTCTTCTAAACAAGGGTGCAATGGAAAAAGCCCTAGGTCCTCCAGACAAGAGCTCCACTAGTGGCTTCTTCACATGCAGACATGAAACGGTCGGGCCATTTTCATGTCTCAGCTGGACAATAAAAGTATGGTGTCAGTGATATTCTCTGAATGATTTGAATCTCTGTAAGATTCGAATCTCTGAATGATTCTCTGCCTTCAATTACATCACTAGCGTAGGCAGGCAGGAAGGTTCATTGACTCCAATGAAAGGGGTGGGGCGAATCCAGTGTGACTGCAGGGAGGGACTGGGAAACAGTAACTCCTGTGAGTCACACTGATCATGAATCGTATCATTTCAATGAACGACTCGAAATGATCCGATTCAGTTTACTGATCCAAACTTCCCATCACTACTACCTACTGGCCTTGGCTTGCATGACTATGCTTCTGCATTTTGTCCCAGCCTCTCAGCTCTGCTAAAGATCAGATTACTACTCAAAGCTCAGGGGCTCAACAACCTGGGTAACAAGTGATTTCTTCTGGCAGAAGACCTTGCTGATCTGGCTGCTGGACTCCAAAACCTGCTCACATCAGTATCATTACACCTGTTCATTAATAGAACGTTACAAAGGACTACAGGTCACCAGCTAAGACTTGAAGAAAGGAGATTTAGTCTATGACAGCGGAGGGAATGGTTTACAGTAAGGATAATAAAAGTATGGAATTCACTGCCTGAAGAGGAAGTGCTTGCAAATACATTAGATGCCTTTAAAAGTGGCCTGGTTACTTTATTAATGAAGCAGAACCTAGAGGGCTATGTATGATAGTATGGGAATTAATGTTTATTTAGGGCTTGTTGATCCAAGGAGCAATCTAATTGCCATTTGGAGTCAAGAAGGATTTTTTCGCCATTGAAAGCGCAATTCAAAATTGCTGACATAAGAAGTTTTTCCTTGCACTAAAATGCCTTCTTTGAGGCAAAGACATTTCTTTTTTTAAATTTATTCTTTTTATTAAATTTAAAATATTTCCAACAGCATTCCAGAAGATGGTAAAATACATCAGCAGGATCAAGATTGATAGGTGTTAATGGCGGTCTAGCTGCTTTTCTGCTGCATTGCTGGAGGCTATACAGCTTGGCTGGGTTGCCATGACTACACTCCTGTCACTCCTGTGACTCAGCCCATTGTCCAGCCCACAGCCAGCCCCTTTTGGCTATTTAAGCAGCTAAACTTCACTTCCTCCTTGCCCTTGTGTTGTTTCTGGCTGCAAGTGCTATCGCTGTGTTCCTGAATTCCTGTGTATGACCTGGCTTTCTCTGACGTCCCTCCCGGCTCCTGATTCCTGGCTTGTTCCTGACTTCGCTGATCTCTGTATTCCTGACCCCGGCTTGTCTGAGTATCTGTCTTGGTTCCTGACCCGGCTTGTCTTTTGGTATATGCTTTTGGATCACGATTTGGCTTTGTTCACTATTGTCATTACAATAAAGGTGATTGCATTTTACGTTTTGTGTCCGTCTGGTTCCTGGTCCCTAACATTACACAAGGGCCATGAACCCAGAAGGGGCAGGCAATCCACCAAATGTTTTTACCAGGCTGGACCAGGTAGACCAACGCATGGACCAATTTGCGTTAGCTCTCCAGACCTTGTTGCTCCGTACTGCACATCTGGTTCTGCCAGCTCAGGTCCCCACGGCACAGGCTGCCTCTATACCTGCTGCTGCTTCCGCTCCGTCTGCCACTGGTGATTTTAATACTGCCAGAGGCTTGACAGGGTCCGCCCCGCTTCCAGAGCGTTATGGGGGCGACCCAAATTTGTGCAGAGGTTTCCTGAACCAGGTCAGTATTTATCTGGAGATGGTACCTCAGGCCTTTCCGTCTGACAGGAGTAAGGTGGGCCTCGTGATTTCTTTACTCTCAGACAGGGCCTTGGCATGGGCAAATCCCCTTTGGGAGACACAGAAACCTTTAGTACATAATTACCCTGAGTTTGTTGCGTCTCTAAAACGGGTATTTGATGTACCGGCACGCTCTGCCTTGGCTGCCAAACGATTAATGTCCATTCGGCAGGGTACAAGGACGGTTTCGGACTATGCTATTGAGTTTCGTACCCTGGCCGCTGAGGTTGGTTGGAATAATGAGGCTCTCGTGGCTGCTTTTTCTAATGGGCTCTCGGATATACTTAAGGATGAGATTGCGGCCCGGGACCTTCCCAGTGATTTGGAGGAATTGGTCTCTTTTTGTACCCTTATTGACTCACGAATCCGTGAGAGACCATCCTTCCGGGAGTGCCTGCGGAGGCCTCCTATACGTTTAGCCCCGAGCTTTTCATCCCCACCCGTGCCTCCCTCTCCTCCCATGCCTCCTGGTCTCGACACTTCGGGCGTTGTGGAACCCATGCACCTTGGATTTACCCGTCTCTCAGTTGAGGAGAGGGCCTTTAGGAGGAGGGAGGGTATCTGTCTTTACTGTGGTAAAGCAGGGCACCTGCTGTGAACTTGCCCTACACGTCCGGGAAAACGCCTCCACCTAAGGCTCCAGAGGGGACAGTCGTTAGGTGGCGTCTCGGCGTCCCCAGATATCGAGAAGGATAAACCTTTAGTCTCGGTGGGTCTCACTTGGGGCAAGATTTCTGTCATTTCAGAAGCACTCATTGACTCGGGGGCAGCGGGCCTTTTTATTGACAGCACCTTTGCTCAGAAGCACTCTATTCCGTTGCAGCTTCGGACTGCTCCACTTGCCATTGAGGCGATCGATGGCAGACCGTTACAGCCCCCGCAGGTCACCCATGAAACCGCTCCTTTGTCTATGGCTGTTGGGGCTCTCCATCATGAAATTATTCAACTCCAGGTGATACACTCTCCTCATTATCCTGTGGTTTTAGGATATCCATGGTTGCGCAAACATAATCCAGTGTTTGATTGGGTAAGGGCCGAAGTCTTGGCATGGTCTCCTAATTGTTCCAAAACATGCCTAGGGAGAGTGGTGAAGGTGCTAACCACTTCTCCGGTCTCTTCCTTGCCTGAGGAGTATCAAGAGTTTCGTGATGTATTCGATAAGGGCCGGGCTGGTGAGCTCCCACCTCACCGCCCGTACGATTGCGCCATTGAGCTACAACCTGGTGCCATACCCCCTCGAGGTCGAGTCTACCCATTATCTGTCGCAGAGAATAAGGCCATGGAGGAGTATGTTGCGGATGCGCTGTCCCGGGGCTTCATCCGTAAATCCTCTTCCCCTGCTGGGGCCGGATTCTTTTTTGTGAAAAAGAAGAGCGGCGAACTGAGACCCTGTATAGATTACAGGGGGCTCAACCGTATCACGGTTAAAAATGCCTACCCGATTCCACTCATTACCGAGTTATTCGATCGCTTAAAAGGGTCCAAGGTATTTACAAAGCTCGACCTGCGAGGGGCGTATAACTTAGTGAGGATAAAGGAGGGCCACGAATGGAAAACGGCGTTTAACACCAGGAGCGGGCATTATGAATACCTAGTTATGCCCTTCGGTCTCTGCAATGCCCCCGCTGTTTTCCAGGAATTTATAAATGATGTCCTAAGGGACATGCTCCAACAATGTGTGGTGGTATACCTAGATGATATTTTGATCCATTCCACCTCCATAGAAAGCCACCACACTGATGTAGCCCGAGTCCTACAGAGGTTACGAGAGAATAATCTCTTTTGCAAATTAGAGAAGTGTGAGTTCCACCGCAAGCAGGTCACCTTTCTGGGGTACGTAATTTCTGAGGTCGGTTTTGCTATGGATCCTGAAAAACTCTCGTCTGTTCTCGAGTGGCCACGACCTGTAGGTCTCCGCTCCCTTCAACGGTTCCTCGGTTTCGCTAACTATTATAGGAAATTCATTCAGAATTTTTCCTCTATTGTTAAGCCTCTTACGGACATGACCAAAAAAGATGGCAATGCCTCTCTTTGGTCCCCAGGGGCCATCAAAGCTTTTGAGTTATTGAAGGCCGCTTTTGCCGCAGCTCCTGTTTTGGTACACCCGAAACCCGAACTTCCATTCGTACTTGAGGTCGATGCGTCTGAGACAGGGGTAGGCGCCCTCCTGTCTCAACGTCCTACTCCCGAGAGCCAGTTGCACCCATGTGGGTACTTCTCTAAGAAGCTAGGTGCTGCGGAATGCAACTATGAGATTGGTGACCGTGAGTTGCTTGCGATAATACTGGCTCTCAAAGAGTGGAGGCATTTGCTTGAGGGAACTTCCGTACCAATCCTAATTCTCACGGATCATAAAAATCTCACCTACCTATCCGAGGCCAAACGCTTAACTCCGAGGCAGGCCCGTTGGGCATTATTTTTATCTCGTTTTAATTATGTGGTCTCGTACCTGCCGGGGACCAAAAATGTCCGGGCCGATGCTCTCTCTAGACAGTTCTCAAAAGCTAAAGAGGAGTGTCCTCCAAGTCCGATTATTCCCCCGGACCGAGTACTGGCTACCATACGTACCAGCATAACATCTCCCCTCGGGGACAGAATACGGGCCGCTCAGGTAGATGCACCTGCTGAAACCCCCTCAGGGCGATGTTTTGTACCCGTCAACCTGCGTACCAAGTTACTTTCCACCTATCATAATCCTAAATCAGCAGGGCATCCTGGGAGGAACCAACTTCTCTGGTCGGTTTCCCGTCTCTTCTGGTGGCCAGGAATTAACAAAGATATTGTTGCCTTCGTAGCAGCCTGTCCAGTCTGCGCGCAGATTAAATCACCCCGTCACCTTCCAGTGGGCCTTCTCCAACCCATACCTACTGGTGAGAGGCCATGGTCTCACCTTGCCATGGATTTCATAGTCGACCTTCCGCTGTCTAATGGTAACACAGTTATCCTCATGGTTGTTGACAGGTTTTCTAAAATGATACACTGTATACCATTCAAAAAGCTCCCTTCCGCTAAGGAGTTGGCTACAGTTTTTATCAAGGAGATCTATCGGCTACATGGGGTTCCCAAAGTCATACTTTCTGACCGGGGTAGCCAGTTCGTCTCGAGATTTTGGAAGGCCTTCTGTGCGCAACTGGGTATCCAACTCTCCTTCTCCTCGGCCTACCACCCACAATCTAATGGGGCTGCGGAAAGGGCCAATCAGTGCTATATCTCGGACCACCAAAATAACTGGTCAGATCTGCTACCCTGGGCGGAATTTGCTCATAATAGTGCTGTCTCGGCCTCTACCCGGTTCTCCCCTTTCATGGTAAATTATGGGTATCAGCCCTCCATGATTCCTGATAATTTCACTTCCCAGGGGATTCCGGCACTGGAGGATCATCTCCAGCAGATCCGTTCCACATGGGTGCAGGTTGAGGAGGCACTTCAACGCTCACAACAGTGTCAGGAGCTCCAGGCTAATCGTAAACGCCTACCCGCGCCTTCCTATCAGGTCGGGGAGAGGGTCTGGTTATCCTCCAGAAATCTCCACTTCCGGGTACCCTCCCAGAAACTGGCTCCCCGGTATGTGGGGCCTTTCCATATCCTTCGACGGGTAAACCCTGTGGCCTATGCCCTGGATCTTCCTTCTAACATGCACATCCACAATGTGTTCCATGTCTCACTGTTAAAACCTCCGTTCTGTAATCGTTTTACTACAGTCACTCCTCGCCCCCGTTCGGTGACTGTAGACAACCATGAGGAGTTTGAGCTCCGCTCCATAGTCGACTCTCGTTGGTTCCGTGGGAAGCTCCAGTATTTGGTCCATTGGAAGGGGTACGGTCCCGAGGAGAGATCTTGGGTTCCAGCCTCAGATGTCCATGCTCCCGCTCTCCTTCGTGCCTTTCACTCGCGTTTTCCCCTCAAACCCGGGCCTGCTCCGCGGGGAGGGGGTCGTTGAGGAGGAGGTACTGTTATGGTCTAGCTGCTTTTCTGCTGCATTGCTGGAGGCTATACAGCTTGGCTGGGTTGCCATGGCTACACTCCTGTCACTCCTGTGACTCAGCCCATTGTCCAGCCCCCAGCCAGCCCCTTTTGGCTATTTAAGCAGCTAAACCTCACTTCCTCCTTGCCCTTGTGTTGTTTCTGGCTGCAAGTGCTATCGCTGTGTTCCTGAATTCCTGGGTATGACCTGGCTTTCTCTGACGTCCCTCCTGGCTCCTGATTCCTGGCTTGTTCCTGACTTCGCTGATCTCTGTATTCCTGACCCCGGCTTGTCTGAGTACCCGTCTTGGTTCCTGACCCCGGCTTGTCTTTTGGTATATGCTTTTGGATCACGATTTGGCTTTGTTCACTATTGTCATTACAATAAAGGTGATTGCATTTTACGTTTTGTGTCCGTCTGGTTCCTGGTCCCTAACACCGGAGCCACAATGATAGAAGCATACAGTTGTCTGAAATGTCTGCGTATGCTGTAGCATTAACATTTCCCTTTACTAGAACCAAGGGACCAAACCCAAACCCTGAAGAAATTCCCAGACCATTGTCTCTCCCCCACCAAACTTTATAGTAGGTAGTATGCATTCCTGTAGTCGGCATTCTCCTGGCATCCACCAAACACAGATTAATCTATCAGATTTCTACATAGTGAAGCGTGATTTATTACTCCAGTGAACATATTTCCACTGCCCCAGAGACTGAGCTGTTGTTACTTCCACTTCACAATCATAGCACTTATAGTGGACCAGGGAATCTAGCAGGAGAGAAATTCCATCAACTGACTTGTGGCAAAGGTGGCATCCTATGACAGTACCACATTAAAAATGACAGAGCTTCTCAGTAAGATCCATTCTGCTGCTGTTCGTCTATTGGGATGGCTGCCTATGTGCTCAACTTTATATACCTGTTAGCAATGAGTGTGGCTGAAACACCTAAACTGAATAGGTAGAGTTATGGTCTTGTAGTGTACCTTCTTGCACAGTACAGCCTGGGGATATAATCTTCTCACATAAATCTTAATTTTCATACATGTCACGCAGTATTTAATTCCTTACTGCAACCCCACTTTGAGTAGACATGCGAAATGTAATAGCAGCAGAGTTTGTTTACTTTCTCTATCATATCTACGTTAGTATCCTTGACAGTAAATGTATCCACATACCTATTTTTTCCTGTTTATGACCTGTGCTTTCAAAACACTTTGATTACAACTGATTACACAAGGAAGTTTAACATGTTCTATAAGTATATGATTTAACAGCCTTTGGAAGCCAGTGGATGAAGCCTAGTGGAAATGGCCTTTACCCTCCTCTCTGATGAATTGAGGAAGTTGTGGAAATATCGTGTAGAATGTGGATACTATAGAATCTTATCACATGCCTACGGCCTACGTACAAACCACTTCAGTATTTAACATAGCATTGTAAGGTCAATTGTATCTAGTGCGATAGCAACGCTGCTTATTTACTGAATTAGGATAAACGCAATTTAATTAAGCTTAAGTATAGCAGCGGGTCGTTAAAAAATATCAGAGATTATGAAAATTGCTAATAAAGTGGAAAGGATGAAAATATATGAAGGATATCTTAGTCATAGGTGCTGAATTTATTTGGAAATTGAACAATAGATATAGAATATAAATTTTATTAAAGGCGAATCTGGGCAGATGGTAGGCTAAAAAATTCTACAGAATCTCAAAAGTGGGGGATGTTGATTGATATAATTAAAAAATACGAATTTATAATACGAAGTTACACAAGCTTTATAGAAAGAATTATCTATATTCTATAAAAAATAACATTTGCTGAAAGACTTGTGCATCTTTTAGTTAAATCTTGAAAAAGTCTTAGACTAGAAGAAGAAACTGTCTCTAAAAGAGGCATATTAATACAAACTCCACAAAGCGGAGACCCTGTGTGCTGTTCCTGATTCCCAAATACCACACTAATACCAGCACAGCATCAAATGTCTAGGTGCCTTTGCTCCTCTTCAGTCATTCAATGGCTGTACAAGTAATGTGCAAAACTTTTCATAAACTGCTTTTCATAAGCAGCTGTGGCAGGAGTACTTTAACGTATGCCAAAGCTGTCCAGTGCTTAAAGACAATATTTTCTTGGGTCACTTTTAGTGATGCAGTTAATGGCTTGTTAACACTACACATCATCACCCAGAAATGATATTATACTAAAACACTACTCTACTGGGTCTATATTACTGGCACCTCAGAAAGCCCTGTCATACTTAGACTTGCATTATGCTAGCTATAAAAATACATGTAAGATGCACAACATCACAGAAATTGATATTTTACTATGTGGTTGTTCATCAAAACCTCACTAATTCTAGCAGAAATATTGTTTAAAATAGTGACCCTACAAACGCTGTTTCTAAATACTGCTGTACTAGTATTAAACCAATTCACTTCTGTATACCAGAGTTGCAACCCCCTCATCTTCCACCCACATAGTTTAAAAACATAACCCGAGGGAGATATACATTACACTTAAATATTTCCATAGCAACGCTGCACCCCGAAATTATAGTTCTTCCCCTTCAGCAGCACATGCTTAGCCAGCACAGACACCCCAACAAAGCAAACTATAAGCCATAATGTTACGCATGACATTGGCAAAGATATCTGCAAAATCAGTATGGCATTGATGTCTGCCTTACAATCTATAGAATAAATACATTATTATTGATTAATTTAGCAACTTCAGATTCTGCAACACTGTACAATAGATATACTGTATAATACATAACAAGCAGTGCATCAGATTTACAGAAACAAAATGTGAGGAGAGTCCTTCTCAAGTGTGGCCTTTTTTGTACAGCCCTGGTGTTTTCTAAATGCTCTAATGATACACACTTTCAGTAATTACATTCATTAAGCAAGACTGTTTTATTTGATTCTTAAAATTATTCTGGCAACAAGCAAAAAATATTTGACATTGTGCCTGTTTAGTGGGCTCCTTGCATTAAAAAAAAAAGTGTCCGAAAATTGCATGGCTTGCTATTCAGTGACACGTCTAAAAGGTATTATGTGGTTGCTAAATCCAGATTATTGCTGGTTCATAGACTCATGGGAAATTAATTCTTAGAGTGATTCAGTGGGTTTTGCTCCCTATTTAAGATCTCTCAAAATAATACAATATTGGCCATATTTTTCAGACTAACACAACATAGGACTAAACAACAGAACATATGCATACTTCCCCACATAAATCAAACAATGACATTTTAACCCTTTCAACCCTAAACCAAATTAAAAATACATAATCCATAAATAAGAATGCCTTAAATGGGCTTCAAGGTGTGGCCTATGTGAGCACGGTCGAACTAGTACACCAGGAAATTTCGTGGGCCGGCAGACCACATTCACAGCGGCCGCGCAGATGCGAAGTTCAAGGCAGCCGTTGTGCGACTGTAAGACTTCATTAAGCAGCCGGCAGAGGCGGTCTTACAGCCGCACGGTGGCTGCTTTGAACTTCGCAGCCGGGCGGCCGCTTTGAACATGTGGCGTTCAAGGGGGCAGGCTCACAGAAGGCGTTCCTCGTGGCAAGTAGAGGGTCATCACATCGGAGGAAAGCAGGAAAAAAGAAAAATGTACGTATTCCGAAAGTTAGGGATTATAGGAAAGTGGACCCATATTCAAGGGGGGTGTTGGGGTATGGATGGGTTGTGGCATTACAAAATAAATATAAACAGGGGTGTG
>VKOC01049565.1:0-12399 GCA_009364415.1 Spea multiplicata
AAAAAAAAGGAAAAACAAATTAAAGACAAAAAAAATAGAGGAAGTTCTCTTCAGTGCTACTAAGTAAAACTATGCACTACTGCACTGTGCTGTTGTGTGCAATCTGCCAAAGTGCTAAAGTTATTTAAATTGTTAACTCAAGATTAACTATTTTATAACTAGCAGTATTTTATTTTTAATTTGAATTTACACGGGCCTAAGAGCTTAGCCTACTACTATGCTAGCCCAAAGCTATATTTCCTTACTATAAGTCTACCTCTAGGCAGACGCTCTCAAACCCACTAAGCTAAAGTGAGGTTAAATCAGATTAAGTATATGATTTCTTAATTAATATTAAGTTATATAATATTAATAGATTAGAACTAATTTACTAATATATATTATGTATTATAGATAGAAGAATATAGATTATGAATTAGAATTTAGAATTAGAATTACTTATATTATAGATTATGAATTAGAATATTATTATTTATAATATATTATAGATTAAGATTAAAGAAGATTAGAATTATTTTAGTACTACAGCTAGTAGCTTGAAGCTTTGCTTAGTACAGCTCGTCACAGTCAATTTTTCTTGAAAAGAATTAGAAATAAAATAAAATGTCACAGCAAAACAGTTAGCTTCACTGCTTGCTGCACTCACTAGCCCAACAAGTTCACTTCACTGATGGACTGAGGTGAGCAAAACACTAAGGGTACTTTTAATAAAATTGAAATAAAATGTAAAATAAATGAGAAAATCTTTGCAAAACAGTTAACGTCACTGCTTGCTGATCAAAAAAAAACACAGCACTTATGCGGCTGCACTCACTAGCCCAACAAGTTCACTTCACTGATGGACTGATGTGAGCAAAACAAATGAAATAAAATGAAAGATTAATTAAGAAAAATTGACTTGGTCTCTTACTGTTGCTAAAACAAAGCACAAACTATAGCGCTGCAGCACCAGTACTAATAAGATTAGCTGAACTATACGCTAGTAGTAATTAATTAATATTATTACTTTTATTTATAGCTAATTTAATTAACTATTAAGATAAGAAGGAATTAGAGAATTATTGATATTACTGATTTTAGATTAGACACTAGTAGATGTCTTGAATGTCTACAGTACACTCTACACTAGTATACTATTACTAACTATAACTGACAAATATATATATAATTTTATAATGAATTCAATTATTAATTATATTAATTAATATTACTGATTTTAAATTAGACACTAGTAGATGAATGTCTACAGTACACTCTACACGTATACTATAGTATATATATATATATGACTGACAAATATATATATATATAATATTATAATGAACTATTAAATTATAGATTCTATTAAATTGTAATTTATAAATTCTATTTAATTTATTTAAGCAGGACAGGCAATAGGCACTAGTGCCAGCCCAGGGCAAGGGCACCCCAGTGCCACTGAGGCACTGGGTGCACTGTCAACTCAACAGCACTTACACTAAAGTTGATGACAAATTAAATTAAAAAAATTAAATTAATCAAATTATTATTATTAAATATATTAATTAAGTAGCACTGAAGTGAGGATGAAGTACACAGTGAGAAATGGCAGGCTAAGGCTTACCAGTCTCACACAGAACAGAACAATCTCTCTCTGTAACGCTCGGATGCAGCACAGCAGTGTTGCCAAAGCAGTCACAGCAAAAAATGAATGGATCTCTCAGGCAAGCTCTGGTCTTATAAAGGCACCTTCAGAATTCAAAAAACAGCAGCACAGGCATTGGACGAGACCCTTAGCGTGACGTCACAAGAGTGAGCTGATTGGACAGACGAGGATCAGCTCACTCCTGTTTGAAATTTTGGCGGTTGCGCGGCAAAAACGAAGACGATCACGAAGAATCTTCGATTCTTCGTGATTGTGAGTCTTCGCCTACGGTTTGCCGGCACTGTATTCTGTTCTACGTTCCTTCGGAACGAACAAAAAAACGGCCTCTTCGTGCTCGTTTTCATGTTCGCCCGAAGACGAATGCACAAGTCTAGTTACTATTAATGAAAAAATAGACAGTATAAGCCTTGTACTCTGATCCAAGGATGTTGTTGTGGTCATCTGGATGTTTTTTTTTACTTCCATTATATCTCAAATGAAAGGAAAAATAGACGACAAATCTGAAAACTGTAAAGCTGCTTCAGGGTTGAGCATACAGACCTTTGAATTATAGCCGTTTATGATTGTTTGGTCTGGCTTATTGTCAGAGCTATTAACCGCAGAATAACATTGCCTCAAAGAAAATGTGCTCTTTTTAGAAAGCTCCTCATTAATTTAATTTGTTGAAGGGAAAAAAATAACATAAGACCTTAAACTATAAGACTTCTATGGTTCCTGGTGATGCATAAATAGTCAGGAATGTTGGGATATGTTTTAAACCTCCTGACCGTAGCCTTCCATTAACTTTTCGACTCCCCATACTAAGGTGAATGGTTTATATGTCAACACTGTAGAAAGAAGCTTTTTGGTGTAAAAAGCAAACAATGGAAACTAAATGCGAAAACAAATATGGTAAACCAAATGTTGTGGATTTTATATACAACTTAACGCTGTACAAACAGCTCCCATAAAAGAGCAGTTACAACATAGTTTTTCAAGTTTTACAGTACCTACTGGAATGATGGATTATAGTACATCTGTCTCTTGCTGTCAACTTACAGTGGTTTTGCAGTGATTGCTTTTTGAGACCACATACAACAGTGAAAGATCCCAGACACTCAACTTTCCAACTCAGATCCTAGATAAACAGTGTTCCTTTTTACTCTTTGTAGTGTTGGGTCTTTCCACAGTGACAATAAAGTGAAAAAAGTTTGGTAGGAAATGTCTTTGGGTTCTAAACAGAATGATTGAGATGTTGAGTTTCCTGGTGCCAAACAATTAGAACCAATAATAAATTACGTTTCTGGAAAAAGAACTTAACATATAGCATGGATACTGATTCCACCAAATAGTTGATTTTGGAGGCTGACCTGGACACTGAGCTGGTGGGGGTGCTAGCTCAAGATTTTCTCTTGCATACTGCCAAGTGTACTAAAAATCCTAGAATCCTACATATTTATACTAATATTTTTTCATTCTTTTTTTCCTCATGCTTATTGTCCAAATAATGTTCGGGGTCTGAGTATTAAAACTGAAACAAAGTTGGAGACACAAAGTTAAATTCAGAGAAATTTTTAGTATAAACATAATATAAACCTTGGAAAGGTTTTCATAAAAATATCTGGTTTTAAACATTATAGAGAAAGTCTGTTGAAGATTGTTGATTTATAAAATTGTAACATTTTCAAAATTGACAGATTCTTTGCAAACAGAGCCCATTTTAGCACAGACTTGAAGAAGAAAAATAATAATGATTACCCAAATGCATCATCCTTAATAAGCTTTAAATAGAATATAATTTTATCTTTAAGAAGTTGTGCTATCTGTCATAGTATCAATAGAAAAGAGAGAGAGACGATACAGGTTACAAATACATAAATATATGAGGACCATATATGACAAAGTATTCCCTGTATACCTATAATCTTCTCCTGCCTGATGCAAGATATCAAAGCACAAAACCCAAATGTTCTTTAATACCCTCGTCACTGGACTGTTTTTGTATTTGAAAGGCATTTTATATATTTTTGCAAATTCTAACCATTTGATCTGAGGATTAAAACGTTGTGTGCTAGCTTAGCTTCCTTTGGACAATGAAGTAAATTGCCTTGTAGTAGTAATAGTAGTAGTAATAGTAGTAGTAGACTATTTCTGGATATGGCCATGGGAGTGGGAGAAGGAAAAATAGAGGGTTTGAAAAAATGACCTATTGAACTACACACAGCGGCCTATTTTTACATCTGAGCCAAATCGCTTTAATCTGCACGCAAAACATTCAGACTAAATGTTTATGGAAGTTTTATTTTGGAAACCATAAACATGACACAGCTAATACTAAACTTCAATAAACTTAAACTGTAGGACTTAGTCGCATTTCTATTTTTATGGTGGTAAAGCCTTTCTCTGCTTTTTAATAGAAGAATGCTTGATCTTCTTTTACTAATAAAAATATATTGGACATATGCTGATTAAATGAATGTTTCTTAAGTAATCAACAATTTTACAATGGGATATTGTTACCTTCTTATCAGCCATTTCCACTTAGCTAAGGCTGTCTTGCCCCACATCTGAGAATTTTTGAGGACATAAAAAGGTAAATTCAGGACCCAGGACTTAAATCTCTTTTTCCAGGAATATCGAGGTGGCATCCCTAAGTACACAGTAAGTTGAAAACACTGGACTGATTGACAGTCCTAGGTTAAGGTGACCTAGTACATTTTTGTATTATTTTTTGTTCAGATAATAACCATTGTGTATAACAACCAAGATTTGTTCATCACCCGTACATTGGTTTAATGAGCATAAATGCCAACAACCATTTAGTAATCACGGATATAATTAGCAAAGACATATCATTGCTTCTTTAAATCTGTCAAGAAGAATTTGCAGTGCTAAAAATGTTACAAATTTGTATGGTTCTAATTGAAACTGAAAAACAACTTAACAATGAAGGCTAGTTTAAACCATTTTACACTTAAACTACGCTTACACTATTTTTAGCTATGTCTTTGTTGGACCAGAACTTTCCTCTTTCACATTTAGACTACCCACACAAATAATATATATTTTTATCCTATTAAACCTACATATAAACAATATAAATATAATGCAATATTTATTAGGAATAATATAGTGTGGTGGGAGTTGTTTTGCTATGGCTTCTTAGTGCTCATGCAGCTTTTCTTTCTCCTTGCTGTTCGTTTCTTTCATATCCTTCTTCTTGCTTTACTTTCCTGGCACATGGCATAGTGTGACGGGCATAGTATTTTAATGATGTCAGCACTTGCTGGGTCTTAGATCACAGTCAATTCAAAGATGCGCCATCACGCCCTGTTCTGAGAGTAAAAAAAGACCTGTTCTGCAGTTGGAAGCGCTCCTGGAATGTGGTACTATGACAAACAATAAAATTGTGCTTATTTTGCATACAATTTTGTTTATCATTTCGTTCATAGGTCACTCCTTACCAGCTACAGACTAGTGGAAAGAACGCATTTGGACGCAGTATCTGTGAATGCACATGTGCATGCATAACTGTTAAACTTGTGTACATGGACCAAAAATGATTTGGGCAAATGTTTTGTTTAGTTTTTGGTTAATCTGTTTTCGGACAACAAATTTAGTTTTCTGCACTTTCCATACGGATGAAATTCAGAGGGCTTTTTCCATTCAAATAGAAATTAGTTGTTACTCACCCTCTCTCATTCTTTCTCACACTCTCTCTCATACTCACTCTCTCAGTGTCTCCCTACCTTCTCCACCAACCACTTCTGTGTCCCTTTTCCGCAGCTCCGCTTCTTGTCTTCTTTCTTCTGTCCTCCTTCTTGGTCTGATTCTCCCCACCATCCGCTCTGTTAGCCTGGCCTCCGGGAGTGCTTTTTTTCCATTTAGATTGACAGCTAGGCCAGGCTATTTAGGCTCATTCAACTTGTACACAATGGAGGAAGTAGAACTGTATTGCATGAAGTAAACTGCTGGTGGATTAAGTACATTTTAGTATTTTCTCCAAATAAATGGTCATTTAAAACATACATGCTTAGAACGGTTTCTAATTAAAGCATTTAGACCCAGGATATTAATCATAGCCAAACAAAATACAGAGGAACACAGAATGAAACAAAAGAAAAAAAGGTGCATAAAAGAGATAATTTATGTATGCTAACAGAAAACCAAGGAATCCGAATAAGCAGTGCATGGCCAATAGTCCAGAAGCTCAGACATTATGTCGAGTATTGATACTATGCAGCATTTAGGTTTAGAAATTTGGAGGTAATTAATTACATTCAGCTGGTGTGTCTAAGATATGTAGAACAAAAGCCAGATAGTAAAGGGTCCAAAAGGTTGTGGAAGTTAAGATAGTTAATCATACAGAAGAAGGCAATTCATTTCAGAAAGCTATAAGGGAAACTGAACAGGAGTCAATGTTGTTGTTTTTGAGAACCATATTCACAATAGCTTGATTTATGGATGGGAAGATTCTGCCAGACATGAAAAAAAATGGAGAACAAGGAATCAGGGTTGGAAAAATTTAAGGGAAGTACCACTAATTATGGAAAATTAAATATTTTGTGGAATGTTTCATGCTAAGTACAATGGCATTCTCACTTGCTGTTTACATTAATCTCTATAAATAATATTCACAAGACATTGTACAGTGCATTATAACCATTATAACATGAATTAAACTTTGAACTACACATTTCCTGTATTGAGACAATCTCCATTTTTACTAAGCAGGAAATAAGTTAAATATGTATTCTCATAACCTTCGCAAACCTGTATTTTGTTGCATTACATTCTTACAACCGAGCTTATCCAAGTAAATAGGTAAAGTCTATGCATACTAATTTGGTTAAAGTAACAGAAAATCAATTATATAAGGTCACCATATTGAGGATGAATGCCGAAAACAATCCCGTTTTAAAAAAGTTTTGATATTTTCCTGTAATAAAGGACTTCATATTTTATTGGTGTGAAGGAGGGGGTTGTTGACATGATATGAGAAAGTGTACTTAAGTGTATCATTAAAAATCTATGTCTCTCTAGTAAGATCTGAGAAACATCTAACACACTACTATCAGCCATCTGCTCCTTTTAAATTATTTAAAATTATAAGCAATGTCTGGAAAGTCAAAAAGCAAAAACTGAGCCGCAAATACACAAGTGGGAGATGCTGTAGCGGGTTACTTGATACTGTGGATGAACTGGCAGTAATGCTTCATGGCTACATTACTGGTATTGTCTGGAGTGTGGCCTCCACCTTCAGTACTAGTTATGTCTGTAATTAATCTAAAACTCTTCATAACGTAGGCAAGTGCAAAGTGTAAGTAAATGATACTGGAAAGGAATTACTGACATAGCAATACATGGTAAAACAGTGTTTGAATGTATAACAATGGAATATCCACTTAAAACACATTGACTAGTGAATAAATGTTTAAACACTAATAAATTATGACATTTATTACAATGAGGCATGTTGCATTGCGGGTATGGGAGAAGCACTAAACAGAATTCTGAATACATTTCGCCTACTGCATGATGAGATCCTAGGGCTGCTTGGAGAGAAATAACTTGAAATTTGGCAGGTTTACAAGAATGTATATAATTCCACATGAAGATCAAATGTAGGGAATTTTCCTATGTGGCTTACATGCCATTTTGGTATACTTTTTGGGAAAACATGCAAAATCTGTGGCATGACCCATTAAAATTTTTGTCATAAAATAAACATTATTAATCCCTTAACACTAACATAGTAACATAGTTCATAAGGTTGAAAAAAGACCAAAGTCCATCAAGTTCAACCTATATACATATTGTGTCCCTACCGTGTTGATCCAGAGGAAGGCAAAAAACCCTTATGAAGCAGATGCCAATTGCCCCAACCAGGGGGAAAATTCCTTCCCGACTCCAAATATGGCAATCAGAATAAATCCCTGGATCAACGTTCTGTCCCTATTAATCTAATATCCATAACTTGTAATATTATTGCTTTCAAGAAACACGTCCAGGCTCCTTTTAAACTCTTTTATTGAGTTTACCATTACCACTTCCTCTGGCAGAGAGTTCCATAGTCTCACTGCTCTTACTGTAAAGAACCCCCGTCTGTGCTGGTGTAGAAACCTTCTTTCCTCCAGCCGTAGAGGATGTCCCCTTGTTATAGATACCGTCCTGGGTATAAATAGGTCCTGGGAGTGATCTCTGTACTGCCCCCTTATATATTTATACATAGTTATTAAGTCCCCCCTAAGCCGTCTTTTTTCCAAACTAAATAACCCTAATTCTGATAATCTTTCTGGGTACTGCAGTCCTTCCATTCCCCTTATTACTCTGGTTGCCCGTCTTTGAACCCTCTCCAGCTCCACTATATCTTTCTTGTACACTGGTGCCCAGTACTGTACACAGTATTCCATGTGTGGTCTGACTAGTGACTTGTACAATGGTAGAATTATTTCCTTGTCGTGGGCATCCATGCCCCTTTTGATGCCCCCTATGATTTTATTTGCCTTAGCAGCAGCTGCCCGACACTGGTCGCTACAGGTAAATTTACTGTTAACCAAGACTCCTAAGTCCTTTTCCTGGCAGTCGTCCCCAGTGTTTTCCCATTTAATACATATTCCCAGCCTGGATTTTTCTTCCCCATGTGCATAACCTTACATTTATCTGTGTTGAACCTCATCTGCCACATCCCAGCCCAAGCCTCCAACCTATGCAGATCCATTTGTAATCGTGCACTGTCCTCTATTGTTTTAACCACATTACAGAGCTTAGTATCGTCTGCAAAGATTGATACTTTACTATACAATCCCTCTACAAGGTCATTAATAAATATATTAAAAAGAATAGGACCCAAAACTGACCCCTGTGGTACCCCACTAGTAACAGTCACCCACTCAGAGTATGTACCATTAATAACCACCCTCTGTTTCCTATCACTGAGCCAGTTACTTACCCACATACACACATTCTCACCCAGCCCAAGCATTCTCATTTTATGTACCAGCCTTTTATGTGGCACCGTATCAAATGCTTTGGAAAAATCAAGATATACGACATCCAGCGATTCTCCCCGATCCAGTCTTGAGCTCACCTCCTCATAAAAGCTGATCAGGTTAGTTTGACAGGACCGATCCCTTGTAAAACCCATGCTGATATGGAGTCATACATTTATTTTCATTGAGATTCTCCAAAATAGCATCTCTTAGGAAACCCTCAAACAGTTTACATACAACAGAAGTTAAACTAACAGGCCTATAATTCCCGGGTCACTTTTTGTCCCCTTTTTGAATATTGGCACAACATTTGCAATGCGCCAGTCCTGGGGAACAGACCCGGTCACTATAGAGTCCTTGAATATTAGAAATAGGGGTCTGTCTATTACATTACTTAACTCCCTTAGAACGCGGGGGTGAATGCCATCTGGACCTGGTGATTTGTCTATTTTGATTTTTTTTAGGCGGCACTGTACTTCTTCCTGGGTTAGACAGGCGACATGTACCGGGGCATCTATCTCATCCTGCTGTATATTACCTGGCATTTCCTTTTCCTCTGTGAATACAGCAGAGAAGAATATATTTAATAGATTCGCTTTTTCCTGATCCCCGTCTATAACGTCTCCCTCATTACTTTTTAAGGGGCCGACGCTTTCATTTTTAACCTTTTTACTATTTATATAGTTAAAGAACATTTTGGGGTTTGTTTTACTCTCTTTGGCAATGAGTCTTTCTGTCGCCACTTTTGCTGCTTTTATCTGATTTTTACATATTTTATTTTTTTCCCGATAGCTTCTTAGTGCT
This sequence comes from Spea multiplicata, assembly GCA_009364415.1. Taxonomy (NCBI): domain Eukaryota; kingdom Metazoa; phylum Chordata; class Amphibia; order Anura; family Pelobatidae; genus Spea; species Spea multiplicata. The sequence goes on from VKOC01049565.1 coordinate 9,421, forward strand.
TCCTCACTGCCTTCCTGTTTTAGTAGCTTAAATGCCTTTTTTTTGCCATTTATTGCCACCTTTACATTTTTATTTATCCACATTGGTTTTCTCTTGCTCCTGACACTTTTATTCCCATACGGTATGTACTTTTCACAGTGAGAATTTAAGATATTTTGAAAAATCTCCCATTTAGTATCTGTGCTTTTGTTTTTGAGGACATTTTCCCAATTTACAGTGTTAAGGGCTTCTCTTAGTTGATCAAACTTTGCCTTCCTAAAGTTCATAGTTCTTGTGGCTCCTCTAAGAGTTCCCTTATTGAACGACAAGTTATAATGTATTATATTGTGATCACTATTTCCTAGGTGCCCTCTGACCTGCACATTAGTTACTCTGTCAGGTCTGTTGGTTAATATTAAGTCCAGTAGAGCGCCCCCTCTGGTTGGGTCCTGTACCATTTGGGACAGATAATTATCTTTACTTATAGTCAGAAACCGGTTTCCTTTATGAGATTCACAGGTCTCGGTTTCCCAGTTTATGTCGGGATAGTTAAAGTCCCCCATAATAACCACCTCATTGTGATTTGCTGCCTTGTTTATTTGCTTTAATAATTGATCTTCTGCTGCTTCAATTATATTTGGTGGCTTATAGCAAACCCCGATCAGTATTTTATTATTTTTCTTACCATATATTTCTACCCATAATGACTCCACATCATCATTTCCCTCACATATATTCTCCCGCAGTGTGGCCTTTAGGCTGGACTTTACATAAAGGCAAACTCCTCCCCCTTTTCGTTTTTTTCGATCCTTCCTGAATAGACTATAACCCTGTATGTTAACCGCCCAGTCATAGCTATCATCCAACCATGTCTCTGTTATACCCACTATGTCATAATTTTCTGCAGACATTATTAACTCCAGTTCGCCAGTTTTATTGGTCAGGCTTCTGGCATTAGTAAGCATACAATTTAGAGGTGTATGGTTTTTTCTCCTATCAAGCCTATCCCTATTAACTATTCTAACCCCTCCCTCCGCTCCACCCCCAGGTACATTTATATGCCCCAGCTCTCTATCTATACTATCTTCCCCTTCTATATTGTAGTTTCCCTCCCCCCCTTTCCCTAGTTTAAACACTCCTCCACCCTTCTGGCCATCTTCTCCCCGAGTACAGCTGCACCCTCCCCATTGAGGTGCAGCCCGTCCCTACCGTAGAGCCTGTATCCGACAGAGAAGTCGGCCCAGTTCTCCATGAACCCAAACCCCTCCTTTCTACACCAGCTTCTGAGCCACTTGTTTAGCTCCCTAATCTCCCGCTGCCTCTCTGGTGTGGCACGTGGTACAGGTAATATTTCAGAAAATACTACCTTGGAGGTCCTTGCCTTGAGCTTGCTACCTAAGTCCTTGAAATCATTTTTAAGGACACTCCGCCTACCTCTTACTTTGTCATTGGTGCCAATGTGCACCATGACAGCTGGGTCTTCTCCAGCCCCTCCCAGTAATCTGTCAACCCGATCCGCGATGTGCCGAACTCGAGCGCCAGGCAGACAACACACTGTTCGGCGATCCCGGTCTTTGTGACAGATTGCCCTGTCTGTCCCCCTAATAATAGAGTCCCCTACTACCAGCACCTGTCTGGCCTGCCCTGTGCTCGTCCTTCCCTCCTTACTGGAGCAGACACCGCTCTGGAGGTCAGAGGCAGTGACTTGCTGCAGTATTGCTAACTCTGAACTAACATCCCCCTCATCTGCCAACCGGGCAAACTTGTTGGGGTGTGCTAGATCAGGACTAGCCTCCCTGGCGCTTTTCCCCCTACCCCGCCTTCTAACTGTAACCCAGCTAGCTGCCTGACTGTCCTGTACCTCCATCCCGCTATCCTCCCCCACCTCTACCCGCGAGAGAGCTTGCTCAGTGAGCAGCAGACTCCTCTCCAAGTTATCAATAGATCTCAGTGTTGCCAGCTGCTCCTCTAGACTCAGGATTTGTGCTTCCAAATGAGCAACCTGCACACATCTCGCACAGGAATATGCACCCTCGAATCGCTGATCAAGGATTGCATACATTGAGCAAGATGTACACCTGACCGCATTGTCAAACATGGAGGACATGTAATAGTGTTTATTTTAGGATTCCCATTTTATTGGTTGTTACTAAATGATCGTTACATGGATGGTTTCAGAAGCCCTGCATGTCCTTAAAAACGTAATATAACATTTGTGGGTAAAATAAATGGGAGACGGGGAAGATCCGGCTGAAAAATCCATTGCAAACGGATCAAAACCCTTCAACCCTAAAGGGTAAAAAAGGATAAAACAGCATTCACACCGTAAAGGGTTAATCCAGCAGATATAGGCTCGCACAGGCTGTATATTCTTTAATATAACAGCTAATACATATTATATATATTATTACTATTATTAGTATTAGTATTTGAGTAGTATACAGCCTCCTGCTCCTTGCACCTGCCGCCTTTGTGATGTCACAATACACAGATGACATCACAATAGGTGATGATGTCACGGAGGCTGTAAAGGGCCCTGACATTCCAGCAGTAGTTCAGTGTAGAAGTGAAGGAGCAGCGATGGCTTCAAAGCAGATAAATCGCATTCAGCTTCTAATGATTCTGATCCTCACCGCCCTGCATCCATCTGACTCTAACAGTAAGTACACCCATCACTCCCATCCATCACCGCCCTGCTACATCGCTGCCGCTAAACCATCCTTTTATTGTGTGTAGTGCAGACAGGTGCCTGATGGGAGTATCGCCCCGTAACCCCCCGCGCCCCATACCGGTTTTAACCCTTTTTAATTTGAATGACAGCATCCTGTCCTGGATTTAAAGGGGGATTTGAGTTTATTTCACCCAAATAGATAACATTATCATTAACATCCGAGTCACTGGATGACCTCACTAATCCCCCCATGTATGATGTAATAGTGTTTATTTTAGGATTCCCATTTTATTGGTAGTTACTAAATGATCGTTACATGGATGGTTTCA
>VKOC01049568.1:0-11549 GCA_009364415.1 Spea multiplicata
CAACAGGACAGGCTCTGCCACACTGACACCCAAACACAGACCAGGACAGGCTCTGCCACACCGACAACAACTCACACACACATCAAGACCGGCTCTGCCACACCGTTCACCCAAAAACACACCAGGACAGGCTCTGCCACACTGACACACAAACATACACACCATGCCACACTGACGGATGGGCTAAGCTGCCACAAGCTACAACAAAACTCTTTTGTGTTTTTGCTCCCTTGTGTATCGCCCCCACCCAGCCCTATGTGTATTTATGACCACAGTTGTACCCCCCTTTGGTATTGATTTATGTGATGGCCCCAGCTGCCTCCCTTGTGTATTGATGCTGCCAGTCCCCACCTGTATTTGTGCCCTTCAGCCAGCCCCACATTGTATATTGAACCCCCAGCCAGCCCCACATTGTATATTTTTATCCCACCACCCCGACCCCCCTTTAGTATTGATTTATGTGATGTCCCCAGCCAGCAACCCTTGTGAATAAATGCCCTCACACCCTTGCCCCACATTGTGTATGTGTCATGTCTGCCTTGGCACCAAGATTCCATCCACAAGACCTGCCTAGCACATAGATGGCCCCAAACAGCCTCCCTTTGGCATCTTTGCCCCAAACAGCTTCCCTGTGGCATCATTGTCCCCCAAGACTTTTTCCTGTACCACTGCTTGAAAAATTGTCTTCTAAAAACTGGCAATAGGTTTGGGAGTTGAGTTTGAGTCCTTCTTCAACACGAAAATGTCCAAGAAGAGCTCTGTGCCCATTACTGATCCAGCCATGGGCCCATCCATCTGGACCGTCAAAAGTCACTCTCATCTCATCAGTCCATAAAACCTTTAAAAAAATTGTCTTCAGATATTTCTTGGGCCCATTTTCATCCCAAATGTGTTCAATGGGGTTGAGGGCAGGGCTCTGTGCGGGCCAGTCAAGTTCTTCCAAACCAAACTCATCCAACCATGTCTTTTTGCACCTCACTTTGTGCACTTGGGCACAGTCATGCTGGAATAGAAGAGCCTTCTCCAATCTGTTCCTACAAATTTGAAAGCATAGCATTGTCCAAAATGTCTTGGGATATCCCCTTCAGAATACTCTCCCTTGGGTGAAGAAGAGATGGTAAATGTCTAAATTTTCCACACTCCTTCTTAGGGACAGCTCCCAGAGGTAAAGCCTGCAAGTCAATCAATGGTGGGTTAGGAAAGGGGCCAACCATCATGCCCAAGGAAACCTCTTGTCAATTTCTCCCTGACAACCTCAGGAAGACTTAACATACTTTTCCTTAACTGAAAAAGGATTAAGAAAATCTGGCCGGGGAGGCAGGTTAAGCCAAAAGGCCCCATCGGCCTCTTGTACCCCACCACCCCAGTAAATGTTCTGCATGAAAATAATGTTACTTGCACCCATCAGTCTGTAACTGCTACTGACTATGTTAAAATGGCATCAGTACACTTACATCTCTATTCTTGTCCCATCCCTTGTCCCAAAATGCTGATTGTCCAGAGTAAAACAATAGTAATAAAAATGTAGGAAAAAACCCACAGGCTGTTGGACCCATCAATAACACCCATCAATAACACCCAAAACACTCAGTTCAGTATTGCCCATCCTCCAATATAGACCTTCTGCTGATCCACTTCCACCACTTCCACTGCCTACTAAAGCCCCCTGACATATTATATGCACACTTGTGTGCATTCAAAGACTTTCCAGACCCTGAACTGCAAGGTAATGTGCGGACGTACGTAGGTGCAAGACACAAGTTACCCAGCGCTCACATGACCCCGCCGCTAAGGAACATCTATATGAAGTGTGTGCTGCATAATGCAGCATGGTCTCCCACAGTCCTTTGCTTCTCTTCTCAAGTTGTGGAGTGGAGTTGGTTCATATAGGGGCAAATATTAAGGTTGACTGAGCATCGTGGGATATGCTGTTCCTAAAGATATGCTACTCATCTGCGAGACACTGATTGATAGGCATGTTGGTATACAAAACTTTGTACAAATAAAATATGGATTAAATTACCACCTCACATTGCTACCCCCAGACTACTGTACATAAATATGTGTCAAAGTGTAAGTGTGTATATGGGTGAGTGTCAGGGATAATCTGTTTGTTAGGTGTTATGAATAAATGTATTATGGCTGGTGTGTCCCTTTAACTGATGGCAAAATGTATTTGTTATAATTGGCTGCATTTACCATAGGATAAAACACCTATATTCAGCTATTACATTCTGCTGAATACAATAATATAAATAAGCTAAACATATTTAGTGAAGCACTTTGCTTCAAAAAGACATAGTAACACATTTTATATTAATATCTACTACCATAGCAATGTTATGTTTAAATTAAACCTACAAATCCCCTGAATAACATCCCAAAAGTGATGAGAAAATACTAGTTTCTTTATTTATCTCTGTGAGTATGCTACCCTCTAGTGGCCAACGACTGTAGCACAACCACTGTTAAAACGTTGTTAATCTATTGTGGTTTAAGAAAGATTAATAAATCAACGTTGTCACATTTGATCCTTGAGGGTGATGATACTACCAGAGACTTCTGTAAGAAATATACAAGAAACATGTAATAGAAGAATGAATATCGGGTATTCTTGAGCTTTTATGAAACATAGCATATGGTGCAGCAAATACATCATCAAGAAAAAAGTGTATTTTATATTTCATTATGTAGAGTGGGAAGATATACATGATGCTCAAAGTGTTAAACCAGTTTTCTTTACAAATTTTTGTTATGAATTGTATATAATATGCTCTCTGCTAATATTGGCAACTGTGGTAAATATGAGCAAAGAAGGCTGTGAAAATGTTTCTTTTGATTTTTTCTTAAAAAAATACACAGAAATCATTTCATGGATATCAAACAATTGCAAACACTCAGTGCATTTACTTGATTGCCCAAGGATAATGTAGTACATGTAGTGATATGTTAATTCAACTTTCACTATATTCAACTTACCATGGGTTCATTGGAATGTACTGTCCTTGTGCACTTGCATTGTGCTGATGAGCCTATGAATGAATATCCCATATATCAACTAATACTTAATATTTTGGTTACCATATGCCAATGTAAATATATAACCCACTTGTCCCAAGTTATCAGAATTTAGACATTGGCAAATACCTTAGGCACTAAAGTGGTATTTCATCTTTGAGCTAATTGATCTCTTGTTAATAAATTTAAATTTCACAGCTAAATGTAAACTTATAATGGTGATGTATATTTGTTACACTTTTGGGACTGAGGGGAGGAGAAAGTGTGAACTGAGGGTGGGTACAGGTGGGATCAAAACACTCTGAAGTAGAAGGACCTAAAGGGGCGAAAAATTACTCCCTGAGACCCTTCCCACAAATTCAGGCTGAAAAGAGCCTTTACATATATTTATTTATATAGTAGATATATTTTTTTTATTATTCATAGACCAGGTACAGTTTTAAGGGCCATGTTGGGCTGGCCCTACTTAAAGTATTTCCCTGGTTGAAGAATTTGAATTGCCGACTGTCCCCCAGATAGCATATAGCTATTCACATATTGCTATCTATCTATGCTATGTTATCAGTGCAGAATAGGATAAGGTCCGACCCACTTTCTACTGAAATTAATTTATTCAGTTTAATGTAATATCATACATTTTCTTGATAAACAGAACAATTCACAAGGAAAATTATTTTCAGGGAAATTTCAGTGCTTGGTTTCGAAAGGTGGCTAGCACATAGCTTGTGATGTTACAGAAAGTTGAAATAAGAGAAAGTTCTTTTTAGGTAAAAAGGGTCAGAATTATAGCTTGTTGGAGGCCAAAAGGGTGAAAACTTCAAAAGGTGAATACCAACATTTGGCCAAAAACAAAACAACTTCCCCAAAATACTTATTTGGTACATATACAGGAAAACATGCATAATTATATAAAATATGAATTAGGAAATTAATGTTGTAATTGATTGTGGATTTATGTAGAAGTTGGTCATATTGTTCATATAGAGCAAGCACGTCTTCTTTTGATTTCCTCTCATAGATATGCAGATGCCTCCAATCCCTGGATTCAATTTGATATAGTGGACAAAGAGCTCAATAGAACAAACTAAAATAAGAGATGAGAGTGGGCAGCCAGAGAGAACAAAAATGTTGTTAGCATTATACTACCAGAGTGTTGCCAAGATCAATGCACATCAGGTTAACTTAAGAACAAAACACCTCCCCAACCCATAAAGTGGAGTCCATCCTAAGGGCCAGGTGGTCTTTGATTTTGTGGCCTTGTGTACTGGAGGTCAAGTCCATATGAACAATTTTTAGATTGCCTGTGTGTTGGCAAGGATCTCAGTCCACATTTAAGAGAGGGATGGGATGACAATTTTTAAGGTCAGATCTCTTCCCCATTAAAATTTGGATTGTTCTCTTATTTTATTCCCCATCATATCTCCCCAACATTCATGCAGGTCTAGGCCAATGAGATCCAACAGTGTTTTATATAACTTGACTGGGAGACCATTAATGCCTGGAGTCCTACCTTTCCTTGAAGATTGGGTGACAGTGCCTCAAGCATCAAGAACATCTCCGTTGCTGCATTACATATGCGATCAGTGATAAATGTTAGGAACTGGAGTAGATGTACTTGTTGTAGTCAGTGACCACCTTCTTGACTTCTACTTTCCCCTGTGCTACCGCACCATGGCTCTCTCACAGCTATGTCATGGGTATGTGGGTGGGGGGGCTTTTCTTGAAAATGTTTACCCGTTCAACCTTCTACACGTACTTCACCTTTGATAAGCAGACAATTTTTATTATTTCTTTGCTGCTGTGTTTCTTCTTTTTTTTTAACCTTTCGGAGTTTCTCCAGAGAGTTAACTAGAGAAGATGAAAAAGTGTCTTAGAAGAGGTCTGCAGCAGCGAGGGAGAGGGTGCTACTGTGTGGAGGTAAACACTGGGGATTGGAAACAACAGTAGGGAAAGGGATTTTTGTCCTCTGAGGGAGGGTGAAATATTGAGCCTTGGCAGATAAACCTTAAACATTAAAACATTTATGCCAGGACCGGCAAAAAACATTGTGCTGCCTAGGTCCAAGGATAAAATGCTGCCCTCCCCAAAACCACTACAACCAAATCCATTCCCACATTAATTACACTATATAATGATTAATACTTTTACTCTTTCACACAGGACCGTCATCAGGTGTGTACACCTATTACAGTTGTAAGGGGCCCAGTAGTCATGTAGGGCCTGCTCGGAGAGTGGATGTCACCACAAGCAACACCATACTGCCCTGAGTTCAAGTGAGGACGAAAGGCACTTGCAGTGACATTCTCTTCCCAAAGTCTCATTTCTAATTATTTTGTTTGTAAAAGATAATAATCATACCCTCTGAAAGTGAATGTGTAAAGACACATATTATTGAAATTAAGTCACAATTTATGCAATGGGCATTTTGCATGCAACATCATTGCTGCAGTGTTCTGAATTAAAACAGGTTTCCAGGTACTGAGGGAAGATGCCAAACAGTGCCAGAGGATCATGGGTAGGTGAGTATTCTGATAAAGCTACAGAAAAGTAAAGTAAAAGATGTAAAATGACTTAAAACAAAACATTTTGCATTACATAGTGTAGAAAATACCTTTTATGTCCCGGGATTTATACCTTCACCCGTCTGGCTTTCCTTTAACTACTACCAATTCCTCGTCGTATGAAACTCCACTTACACCAGTGGCTTAAAACAATGGGTTTATTAAAATAACAAATACATATATATGAGTATAAAGAGAAGCGTCTGAAATACAAGGCTCTATGACTCTAACTACACTATGCTAGTGACTCTATGTGTGCATGTAAGGATGGGGTGTCCCTGTCACCTTGATGTTATCCTTCTTTCTTTCTGTTTCTTTCTGTTTCTGTCCACTCCTTCTTCTCTGCTCACACCTTTATAGCCACCATGCCCAAACAGTCCCAGCCAATCATCTTCTGAGTTATTGTCCACTCATCCTTAGGAAGGCACAATCTTGTACCTGCACCAGCTGCCTGTAGAGACCGCTCTTGTCCATGAAGTTAGATTGCCCCCACAGTGAAGTTGATGGTCCTCAGGGCAAATTCAGGGTGGGTCTCTGGAATGTGGATATTGTCTCCTGCAATCCTTTTGTTGTAGGAGAAACACATGCTTGTCTCAAGCCCAGATACTATCTCCTGCAGTCCTTTGTCATAGGACATTGTAGATTGTATCTCCTGTTTACTGTTCCCACCTGGTAGGGAGATACCCCTTTGATGTATTGTGAGTTCCTGGACATTTGGGTTTCGCCACTAGTGTAATTCCTTGAAACTGGTTTACTCAAGAGGAATCCCATTGTGTTGGGAGCCCGCTGTTGTCCTTGGAGATTAATAGTTGACTTATATTTATTACATCTCCCCCCTTTGTGTCTGAATGACACACGTAAACCCAGTTTGCTGTGGCTGGAAAAACATTCAAAACAGTCAAGAATAAAATCCATAATGCAGGTCCTCTTCAGATTAGTGGTTTTGTATGTTTGGGTTTCGGTGGCACCATGGTGTAGTTATACCATATCTATCATAGAATTCTTTTATGGTATGTCTAGCCTTGGATGTCAGGCGCTTCAGTGATTTACAAAGAATGATTTGCACAATAAAACATATAATAGTACAAATGAAAATAATAAAAACACAATGAAACATAATACATAAGGTTCCTTTTAGAAAATGATTGTCCAAAAATATGATCCAATTATTATGTGTGGAAATAGAATAAATGTGAGGAATTAGTTGTTCAATTTCCCCTTGGAGATGTTGAATTACCACCTTGGTTTGATCATCAGATTCTTTCATTTTTTTAAGTAGGCCAATGTCTGATTCTAATACTTTATTCCATTTAAATAGAATGGTAGCATCCCTGAAGTGAGGAGGTATCACAATAAATGTTTATAGAAGGGAGGTATTCAATAGAATGTTGACTAATGAATGGAATCCTAAAAATAATGCCAGAAATGTTTAGAATATTCAAATTATCCCCACAAAAGAGTCCTCTAGACAAGCTGTAATTACCCCAGCACCCATCAGAAGAAACCCATTCCACTTGATTCATCTTTCGTAATAATATATAACACACCCTGCCGTATCCCATGTATGACACAATTTGAGAAGTAGGGACTGTCTCAACCCCTACTTGACACAGTGAATTATTATGCCAGCATGAAGTGTATACCTCCCTATACTGTCCCGGTGTGCAGACATATGTTTTTGTCACGGGATGTAGACCACAAAGAGAAAGATCCATTTGTACCCATTCCCCATTTTGAAATACCAAGACATCATATCATACAACAAAATAATTCTTAACTATCTCATTAATTACTGGTGTTATTATTCTCTGTCTGGAACTGATTTACTTAAAGATAAAATAATTCTTTGGATTTTACCCAATTAATGCAGCATTCCCTGTCTGCCAGTGCAGTTATATTATATCCAGTTTGGCCTAAACAGCTCTGGCATGCTATATATACACATAATATTCCTCTGATAGAGGCTTTAGAACTATCAAACACTGACAGAGTCCCAATATAGTCAGCATACAAGTAATTGTTCGCATTAAGGATTTGGCCTTGAGTCGATGCATCTGAAAAAAGGAATAAGAGAGAGAAAGAGAGAGGAGAAACAAAACAAGAACCAAACGTTAATGAGGTTTTTCAAAATCATATACCACTTTTTTTTAATCAATTTATATTCATCAATATGTACCCATTTCATTGGCTGTTTTCTCTTTTTCTTGGTTTTCTGTTTGCTTTCTACTTGTATGACTGTACAGCCAAGCTTTTTATTTATTATATAGGGGCCTTCCCAGTTTGCACTCCATGGTGCTATGGGTCCTAATTTTTTTACCATGACTAACTGGCCTGGTTCAAATAGACTCGACGGGTCGCCTGTGTCACTCCCCTCTTTACATGGTCTTGCCATGTTGCCTGCTGCAAATTGTAAATTTGCTCGAACTTGGTCTTGCACTGCCTTAAGAAACTGTTCTTTTGATATTGCCTCCCTGAGAGGGGTTGAAAGTGTAGGCTCATCAGGATGCGAGAGGTTCATAACTCTTCCATTCATAAGCTCGTAAGGAGAAATTTTGTCAATTAAAGGTTCAGGGTGAATCACTGTACCATTTATCGCAGCCTCTTTTGCGACTTCATCTGCCTCACAGTTACCATAAGAAAGATATTCTTCATCTTTACAGTGTGCTTTTACCTTTACAATCGCTATTTTGCCCTTATGTTTTTGGCCTAATGCTATAAGCTCTGTCAGTTGTTCAGTATGTGCAAGTGGTTTGCCAGCTGCATCAAAATTCCTGGAGGGGCAGATCACCGCACAACCTGTGTAAAACTTACCATTCTTCCAGTAACGTGAACCATCTACAAAGACATGTACAGAGTCATTAATTATGTCAGCATGAAATATTGTTTTACATTCATTTTTCTGCAATATTTCCCTTACTGGCTCAATAGCTTCACTTACAAACCTATACTGTCTTTGTGGAGGAGGGTCAGACCCTTGAACCAAAATTTCACTTTCTTTGAGAACTCCACAATCATTCTTACCTTGAGCCGACACCTCTGGAAACTTGTGCACTAAGGATTTAACTACTGCCTTATCTGTAAACAGGAATTGTGTAGGTGCATCTTCCACACTGTGTATAGCTGGGATTGAGGAGAGATGTTCATAATCCAAGATTACTGGTTTACGATTACGTGTGTCTTTCCATAACATTCCATTACACAAATCAATAATCATCCCCGCCTTGCGCATTATATCCACACCTAGAATAGTTTCATCACCCTGTGAGGTGCACCACATAGGAAATTCATCACTCCAAGAGTTCAGCTGTATAGGTACAGAGGGTGCTAACACTGCTCTTGTTTGGGCTCCCCCTAATCCTATTAAGTGAGTTTGTGGCGCTAATGGTGAGACAAACAACGGTAAAGATGTTAGACTAACAGCAGCTCCTGTGTCCAGTAGTATGTTTGTGTGATGGCCCCCGACCACACCTGAAACACAAGGGCGACTGTTATGGTCCTTCTGCAATTTGCAGATAGGTTCCATTTTAACAGGGGCCTGACATCCCTATTGTGAGAGTACAGTGCACCCTTCATCCCTAAGATCAAGTAAAGGTGCAGTTGGAATCTCATTGACTACGTGGCTGGAAGATTTTGCATCCTCTACTGTTCTAACCTGGGTGGGATAAGAGTTATAACCTTCTTTTTCCGAAATCTGTGTAAGCTGCTCTCTTGCTTGTGTATAGGGATTATGTCGTGTGGAATGCCCTATGTTGTTTCTGGCAGTATTGTGATATACTCCCGCATGTACCTGACCCCTCCTTTCCTGATAATTATTTCTGCGTTGCCAACAGTGTTTTTTAATATGTCCAATTTTCCCACATGAAAAACATATGCGGTCTGTTCTTAATTTATCTAAGTGTGTATTTTTACCTTCATTTTTTGTTACTAAAGCAATGTGTTGGAAGTTTGTTTTCAGTGTATGATCCTTCCTCCAGTCATGTAACATCCTTAGAAATTCATGAAAATTACGAGCTGTGGCTAATAAGTTACGATTAGTGGAATCCATACCCTTATATTTTCCTGCTAGTATCCGTAACATTATTGGGTCTCCTATTTGCAAACCTGTTTTGTTATGAACCTTGCAATACACCTCATGAAATCTGGTGCAAAATGCAAAAGGGTCTTCATTGGGCTGGGGCAAAATACTATCTAAGAAGGATGTGTCCGCAATATCTACGTTTGTAAGGGCCATAATCTGATTACTGCGCTCCTCCTTGTTAGCCCAAGAGCCATACTGCTGTTGGAGTTCTAATGAGTTACTATAATACGGAGGCAACCAAATTTTAAGCAGTTGGCAGGCAGTGTGGTCATCAAGGCTATACTGGGTAACAAACTGCTCAAATGTAACTAAATTGTCTACCATGTGAGCACTTGAATTAAAAGGTGTGATGAGAGTTTTAATTTCACGAGCATATTTCTTATGAGGGTCCTCTGGAAAAGGAGTAAGTGTTGTGAACGTATGTGTTCGTGGCAACGTGCTTGTGGTTGTCTCAGATCTAGTAAATAGCGAACGTTGCACTTTATCGTGACCTGTTGTATTTGGTGTAGTGTGACACTGTGCTTCCTCACCTCCTGTTGCAGTATAAACAGGAAAATGTGTATTGTGTCTAGAGCGTTCCTCTTCTAGTTTCTGAGTTAGTGTTGCTATAATGTGTCCCCTTTGTACAAATTGTTCCCCCAACATTTCTACATCCTCTCTACTTAATTGGCATGTAGGACAACAATCTACCCCAACAACAGAGACATTTACAGGCATCATTTGTGCATTGGTATTAGACATGACCTTTCCTTCCATCCTTTCTAATGCACACTTATACTGTACAACAAGTTGAGCTAAATTAGCCGCATACTTCTTTTTCTTATCAATTACAAATTTTCCTATCTTATTATTAGCCTTTTCAAACTGTAACAGTAAATCATTTAACAACTGTAAAGCATTTAAACTATCATTACATACATATTCAACAGTTGATTTATCCGCAAACTTATTAACAGCTTCCATCTTATATACTCACAATACCGATTCTCATACGAATTCCGCCCTCCAAAATGCTCACGACGTAGTCCTGGGCCAACCGAGGAATGTCTTCAAAAAAATTTCTGGAACGTTAACCTGCCTGGCTTCGCCAATGTAGAAAATACCTTTTATGTCCCGGGATTTATACCTTCACCCGTCTGGCTTTCCTTTAACTACTACCAATTCCTCGTCGTATGAAACTCCACTTACACCAGTGGCTTAAAACAATGGGTTTATTAAAATAACAAATACATATATATGAGTATAAAGAGAAGCGTCTGAAATACAAGGCTCTATGACTCTAACTACACTATGCTAATGACTCTATGTGTGCATGTAAGGCTGGGGTGTCCCTGTCACCTTGATGTTATCCTTCTTTCTTTCTGTTTCTGTCTGTTTTCTCTTTCTTTCTCTCTACTCCTTCTCTTCTGCTCACACCTTTATAGCCACCATGCCCAAACAGTCCCAGCCAATCATCTTCTTAGTTTGTGTCCACTCATCCTTAGGAAAGCACAATCTTGCACCTGCACCAGCTGCCTGTAGAGACCGCTCTTGTCCATGAAGTTAGATTGCCCCCACAGTGAAGTTGATGGTCCTCAGGGCCAATTCAGGGTGGGCCTCTGGAATGCTGATATTGTTTCCTGCAATCCTTTTGTTGTAGGACAAACACATGCTTGTCTCCAGCCCAGATACTATCTCCTACAGTCCTTTGTTGTAGGAGATTGAAGATTGTATCTCCTGTTTATTGTTCCCACCTGGTAGGGAGATAGCCCTTTGATGTATTGTGAGTTCCTGGACATTTGGGTTTCGCCACTAGTGTAATTCCTTGAAACTGGTTTACTCAAGAGGAATCCCATTGTGTTGGGAGCCAGCTGTTGTCCTTGGAGATTAATAGTTGACTTATATTTATTACA
>VKOC01049571.1:0-10428 GCA_009364415.1 Spea multiplicata
GGAGCCGCCGCCAGGTCCGTTCGGCGGATAGTCGCGCGTCCCCGCAGACATCAATGGATCCTGACGGGGCGTGCGCCTCGACGTCAGGAGTGCCGTTCGCGCATGCGCGAACAACTAACTCATAAATATTCATGTCGCTTCTTAAAGCGACATTTATCTTTTTTCCTCCTCCCCCTAATTAGGTGGGTAGGAGGATCCTGTGATTGAGAGGGATATTTAAACCCTCAGTAGGCACTTCACCTTTGCCTGTGATAGTGCCTAATAGCCTTCACTAGCGTTCCTGTATTGCCTATTTATTTATTGGTTCTGACTCAGGCTAGTTTTCGACTTCTGCTGTTTGCTGCTTGCCCTGACCTCTGCTCGTGACCCCGACTACTCTTCTGCCTGACCCCTGAATTTATTATTTTTGTTTATTATTTTGTTCCTGATTTTTGTACTACGCTACGCTCCTGTGACCGTTATACACTTCGGTGTTCCGTTGCTGGGCTCTCCATCTCCGCCAGGTGGCGCCTTCCCTATTTCTGGATCCTCTGCTGTATTGCAGACGTGACAGATATCCATTGGTCAACCCACATTATCATACAGTTATGAAGGCTCCAATCCCCTGAGTCTCAAGGTCACCGCGGAGGTTATCTGGATCGCAAGAGCAGTGTTGAGGCACGCCCAACTTTCCTTCCAACGACATTGAAGTTTTTCTTAGTTTGGATACCAGCGGATCTCTCACAGCTACTACACTTAAATTATTATGCCCTCCTGTCCATGGTAACAGAAGATCTGCGCAGGTGGGCTGTCCCAAACATTTCCTGGTTTGGACGAATTGAAGTTATAAATATATAAAGAATATTTTGCCAAGATTTTTCTACTTATTGCAATTGTTGCCCATCTTCTTTCCTAGATCATATTTTAGGGCATGCCTCAAAGTCTATATGAAGTATGTGTGGGGGGGACCGTAACCTGAGACTGTCCTTTTCTCATTCTATTAGGTCCGGGCTTAAGGGTGGTATGAGTTTTCCAAACATTGAAGGTTAATGGATTGCTTTCCACCTGCATAGGTTGGTAGAGTGGTCACTTGAGGCACTGAAACAATGTGTTTCCATTAAGAATTCTTCTTTGTTCCTCACATCTCTGTTGCCCGCTGGTTGTCGGATTGCTGTAAAAATCTAACTACGAGTACACATGCCACTATTGCCCTGACGTTGAGGGCCCTTAGAAAAGTTGCTACAAAGCTACAAATAACTTCTTTGCCCAGTCAGCTTTTTCCTCCTTCAGGTTCCATCTCCTTGTCAGGTTGTCTTCCTTTATCACCAATTGAAACATTATGTCTCCAGTTTGTTACCAAACCCTCTGATCACCAAATCTTTGACAGGTTTTGAACAATTGTGTGTGGGGGAGCTCTATACCCGCACATTTCTTGTCTAAGATCCACGCCATGTTAATCACTGTACAGGGGAACACAAAACCATATATACAACATAAGCTGCTTATATGTTGGTACAAAGTCCCTGCAGAGCTACACCATTACCTGTCTCAGGTCTCTTCTCTATGTAGGAGATGACGGAGTGGAGGAGGGCTCTTACATTCACCTGTGGTGGGAGTGTACGGATATTTGTCCCTTTTGGAATGTGGAGGTGGGAGTGATTAAGTGGATGACCCTGCTTTTATAGCCTCTCCTGAGGTGCTGATGTTACACCACACCCAATCCACATTTGGTGGATACAAACGGTACACCTGGTAAATGCAGCTAAAGTGGTTATCCCTTGATTTCGGAAGACACCAGCCCCCCTCCATTAGCGCTTAGATTTCAAGAGTGAATTTTATTTCACAAATGGAGGATTTGATAGCAGCATCCAAGGGATTGGAGTACAAAAACGGGCTCAAATGGCTACGTTGGATGACTTGTGTATCCTCCCCAAAACTTATTGACCTATGTCTTTTACCCAACAGGAGAGCAACCGGTCAACTTGGGCTGTACGTACATCTGGCGTTCATTTGGTTCATCTATCTCACCTCTTTCAATTAAATTTTACATGTTAACAAGATACTTTGGCAACACCTTGGAGCAATTTTATTTCATTTATTTTTTTTAATCTTTGTTTTTACCGTTTACTACATTATGTTGAGGTTTTCATATGTCATTCTTAACCATTCTCCTTAGTTGCTCTAATATGCTATAATTGTGTGAATCGGGGATCTTGACGACTCTGGAATGCATTCATATAACTTATTGTAATTGCATGTTTCACTCATATGTTGAAATTGACGTGCATGTATGTATGGCATTTATAACACTATGTATATCATACATCAGTACTGCCAATGCTGTAACTTGTCTATATGCTCCTGTATAATAAACAGAAAACTGATGAAGTTTTTCTGTGTTTGGGGCTAGCCCTGCACGCAACCTTAGCAGGACTGCGCACTGACGTCAGTAGACAGGCCTACCCACATCCCACCTTTTTAACATAGTAATCATCTTAGAAATATTTACAGTGTTTATGCTGTAGTATCTGTTTTGTATTTGTTTTCTACAATAATGTTGTGTTTCTCATTTATGAAAAAAATATTTTCTGTGTTGAAGAAGGAGCTTGTACAGACATGTCGGTGGGGGGTATCATGTAAAACATGATATATTATTCCTGTCACCATAGAAAATGTAATGTCTCTGCTGTTGGGACCATAAAAACATAGAATATCAGACCATCCCACTTCCCTTTCATCAGTGGCTGTGTGCCCATGCCCATTCACTAAGTCACTCCCCTCAGAAGAGGAAGAGCTCCAGGTAGTCCATCCGAGCAATTTCCAGGTCTGCCTTGGGTGCATCTAAAACATCTGCCACAATGCTTGTTGCTTCTTTCCAGTGCAGTTACCATAACTAAAACGAAGGACACATTTAAAATAATGAAATTGTCATTAATCAATACAATATTTATATGCCTACCAACTATGCTAGATCTGACAGGACTGTCCCAATTTGAAACCCAAGTAGCAACCATCCAGATTATTGTAAAGTGTCCAGTTTAAGGGTAGGCAAAGTATAAGGACATAACAATCACATGCACCCCAACTGTCCCGATTTACACAGCACAGTCCCGATTTTGGGTTTCTGTCCCGCTGGCCTGCCTATCCCTTCCTCTGTCCTGCTTTGCAGGGATAGAGAAAGGGTGAGGCGAGAGTACACCAGTATAAGTGACAAGGGTTAGGGAAGTCGTTAATGGTTACATACATTTAATCCCCGGGTCCAAGTTAACATATGCACACCAACATGCAGGTGCATGTTTTTGTTTCTTTTTCAACACTGCCTACTTGTTATTTGTTTTACAATGTGCAATATAACAGTAACACAGAAAATACGGTAAGTGAAAAACTTGCTTCAGCAAAATATTTAGCTCTGGACCCAGCACTCACTAACTGTAATGCAGCATTGTGCCATTTTTGTACCTATTCTTATCCAGTTTATCTAAAACACCAGAGAAAAATAAATGCTATTACTACTCTTTAAATGTGCAGCATAGAGCATTATGTGAATGTGCCATGGTAGGCTGGTATGCCACTTGTTACCCAGTGTTCATACGTTGCTATCAGAAACACCTCAACATAAGCAACAAATCCAGAACTGATGATATGGCAACCTTTAAGCGGCATATTTTTAAACATATTGAGAAACATCAGAGTGATTAGAGATGAAAGAAATGTGATGAAAAGAGCTTGGGAGGGACAGCCTGTTAGTCAAAAATGGTTAGTCTACATAATAACATGTTCTGACATCACCAAGTATAGCCTCTACACTGTATGTGTTTGCTGCCAAGAAAAACCTCTCTGATTGCCCTATTACAGTACAGGCCTATTATGCAGCTAATGCTCCCCTGCCATTTCTACCGCTTATATTTAAAAGCTTATATGTCATTATTAATGGGGGACAGGGCACTTGCAATTGACCAGAGAAGCAAAAATAATTTCTCTAGTTATTTCAGCCTAACCATGTTGTAACCAACCAGCATTTAACATGTCAAGCTGTGCACTGAAACATTATTATGGCAATAATTCTCCATTATATATAATGTGCATGGCATACTTTTCAATAACAGTTTGAAGGATCCCAACTTTAAAAATATTTTCAACCTAATTGAGTCAATAAAAATATTAAATGGGTCATATTTTTCCCTTGCAGGTTTAACCCCTAGAGTGCCAGCTGCATAGCAATACAAAGTAATCCTTCCCATTACACATTGAGCCTGTAATCTTTGGGACTCAGTCTAGTATGGCCACATCCCAGAAGAGGAAACTTCATATAATCACAACAGTAGCCGGAAAACCCACCTTCAACGCTGAATACTAGACACCTCACCTACACTAACAAAATTTAAATGTAAATTGTACCATCTGTTCTGTATGGAATATATAAAGGCATTGTTGTCAAAGGAATAACTGGCAAAATCTTTTCTAGCAACCTTGTCCATGTATATAGCCATCTTGGACCCTCATAGGTGAGATCAGATAAAAAAAAAAGGCCTGCTTTGACACTCCTTGACTTATCAGATGATGAGGGGCATGCACTCACATGACACTGCCCCAAAAGAGGGGGAACAATAGGGCAGGGCCAAAGGGCGACATAATTAGGTTTTGCTTAAGAAGGCAACAATCCTTGCACCAGCCCTGCATAACATCTAACCTAACCACTAGGTATAATCACTAAGTTATTCTGTTAATTCTGTGCTAGTCCTTTTGGAAACATGTTTTAAAGGTAAAGTTAGGGAAGAGTAGTTCACAAGGTGGTTAGTGGCTGTGCTCTCACGGATGTGGATGTGTAGAAGAAAGAGAAATTTTGATTTACAAAATCAAGGCCGCAATGGGCTACTCACATTTTGGTGGGGGCTTCTTCAGTTAGCCCCAAACTATGCGCTTAGGCGATATAATCCTTGCCTAAAGATTTCTTTGGCAACAATCTTTGGAGCGATATGTAGTGCAGGTTTCTTGAGTTAGCCCCAAAGTGTGCACTTGGGCGGTATAATCCTCGCCTTGGAATTTCCTAAGCATTCTGTGCACCCCCCCGCAGCTGCAGCTGAGAACAGCTCTCGCCTCACCCTTTCTCTATCCCTGCAAAGCAGGAGAGAGGAAGGGATAGGCAGGCCAGCGGGACAGAAACCCAAAATCGGGACTGTGCTGTGTAAATCGGGACAGTTGGGGTGCATGTGATTGTTATGTCCTTATATGTAAAACCATATAATTTAAATAGTTACATAGTTATTTAGGCTGAAAGAAGACGCGTCCATCAAGTTCAGCCTTTTCCATATCTGTTAATTTCTTGCTTTTTATCCCAAAGAAGGCAAAAAAACCAATTGTGGCTCTTTCCAATTTTGCACAAACTGTCAGATCTCTCCTTGGATCAAGAAGCTGTTTCTCCATAATTTAAAAATTATATCCCTGAATATTATGTTTTTGCAAGTATTCATCCAGTATTTGTTTAAATATCTTTACTGAATCTGATAAAACTATCTCTGCAGGCAGAGAATTCCACATCCTTACTGTCCTTACTGTAAAAAACCCTTTCATTTGCCTTAGACTAAGTCTCTTTTCTTCGAGTCTAAATGCGTGACCCTGTGTCCTATGCGTAGTCCTGTTTCTGAATAGATTTCAAATTGATGTCCTTTTTTATACATGACAATACCTTACTGGCCGTAGCAACTTCTGACTGACGTTGCACATTGTTTGCTATTTTGTTGTCTATAACAATTCCCAAATCCTTCTCATTTGTTATTATCCCTAATTCACTACCATTTAGGGTGTAAATTGCTTGTGCATTCCTTACCCCGAAGTGCATAACTTTGCATTTATCTAATTATCTACATTAATCCCAACCAAGTAGTTGATTTTCCTTTTTTGCCCCAAGCTGATATCTACCCATAAAGCTTTCCTTGTTCACAGTCATTGTTATATACAAGTATATCCACCTCCCTTCCTGCTTTTTTTTATCCTTTCCAAATAACGTGTAACCATTTAAGTTAAACTGCCCAGTCATGCGTCTCATCCCACCATGTTTCTGTATGCCCATTATGTTCATAATGCCTTAGTGTATGCTATTGCCTCTAGTTTTCCCCATTTTGTTATTTAGGCTCCTTGCATTAGTAAGCAACATGTAATATTATCCTGAGTCACTTGTATTTAATGTGAATTTTTCTTATTACATACCTCCTCTGTTTCTGATCTTGCCCCTCCTCCCATTCCTCCCACCCCTTGTTCTGATTCTGAAGCATGGCCCTCTCCTTTATCTGTGTAATCCCGTCCATTTTCTAGTTTGTGCCCCCCACCACTAGTTTTTTAAATCCCCCTCCAACCTTCTAGCCTTCTTGTCCCCCAGCACAGCAGACCCTCTTCCATTTAGGGGCAATCCATCACCTCTATAAAGATTGTACCCAAGCGCAAAATCAGCCCAGTGCTCTAAAAAGCCAAAGCCCTCCTTCCTACACCATGACTTTAGCCACACATTAACCCCCTAATCTCTTGTATTTCTGAAAATACTACCTTGGACAAAATTTGTTTTGCCCTCTAATTCCCTGAAATCATTCTTTAGGACCTTCCATTTTCTTTTTTTTTTATCAATTCTGTTTATTGCGAAAGGAACCACAATGACAGAGAACCAGACAGTAAATGCAGGAGTAAATGGTACAGAGTAAATGACACTGGAAACATATGCAATGTGTACAATAAATGCAATGTGTAAGACATGGCCGCGTGGCAGAAGGAGACGGAGCCAAAAATGCGCAGATATGCAGGACCACAACGGCCATCACATACAGGTAAGTGTAACAGAACATGGTTCAAGAAAAGAAACAAAAGTTACTGTTACAGGCCTCAGTAGAAGGTGTGAACCCATCACATTACGAGTGTGAAGGACTGTGAAGGTCGGGTAAGTACCAGCAGTGAATGTATGCTTACTGCCTCAGTATGTAGAATCACAGAGATCAAAGTAAAAACAAACAAAACAAAACAGAACAGAACAGAACATGAGCGGCATCAGCAATATGATGAAGGGAAAAATAAAGGTAAAACAAAGTAAAATTCACGTTCAACAGAGGTCTGAAAGGCACACAGCGGAAAAAGGGCAGTGCAAAATCATCAAGTGGATGGAGGAGCGTCAGCCCTTGGAGGACATCACAAGATATTCCATACGACAAATAAAAACTAGTTTCCAAAGCCAAATCTGAATCGGGGGAGTGGAATGAGATTTCCAAAATTGAGGGATTAGGGCCCTGGCCGCATTCAGGAAGTGCACAATAAGAGATTGTTTTATAAACGCCTATCTGAAACGGGGGGGGGGCTTGAATAAAACAATTGGGGGCGACAATTGATAGTCAGCGTCGCAAACCTCCTTGATTACTGCCGACACTCTGGACCAGAATAGACGCACCAGGGGACATTCCCACCAGATGTGGACGTAGGAGCCCGTGTGGGATTCACAGCGCCAACATAACGCAGAGACCTAAGGAAGGAACTTGTGTAGTTGTGAACCCTGTACCATCGGGTGAGTATCTTAAAAGCCAACTCCTGAGTCCTGCTGGAGATGACCCCTCTATGAGTTAAGTAGGCAATAGTACTCCATTCCGGGTCCGAGAATTGTACACCCAACTCATGTTCCCAAAAACTATAGTAGTAGGGTTTAGTCTTACAAGTGGCGTCCAAATGAGCGGAGTAAAGGAGAGATAGAAGATGCGGGGTCTCCCTACCCGCAGCACATAAGGATTCAAAGGGCGTGAGAGGGCGCAGCACCCGGGGATCCCTGAGGAGGTCGGAAACAAAGTGTTGAAGTTGAAAATAAAAGAAGGTGAAGTGCTTAGGAATAGGGCGAAGGTTACAGAGATCATGGAGAGGACGTAGAGAGAAACTGTGCAGCACATGAAGGACCTTCCATTTTCCACTGACTGTCATTGGATGCCCTTTTTTGTGAGCATAGATGTGTAAGTGGCTGGTAGGTAGGGTTTGGGGACCGTTGTACATCAGCTTGTCATTCCTGTCTTCTTGAAGCCTCCTCCAAAGCCGTTTGGACAGAAAATCAGTGGGCAGAGTTGCCATTCAGTGCTCCAGAGCCGGAACTAAAGAGGGAAATTTCATACTAGGGAAGGTATATGGATGGAACTTGTACAGACATTAGAACGGTGTTTTTTTCTGTGGAAACAGCATTGTTGCAGGTGAACTCTTCTAATGGAAGGAGGTCTGACCAGTCATCTTGCTCATTGATGAACAGATGCGGGTATTGTTCCAGATGCTGTTTTCTCTCTCTGGTGCCCCATTAGAGCAGAGGTGATAAGTAAAAGAGAAGGCAAGTGAAAATGCACGCCACAAATTGTGTGCCCCTTTCAGAGACAATCTCCATGGGTAGTCCATGCAGGCAGACTACCTTTCCGATGAAGATGCCAGAAGAAGGCAAAAGTGGCGAGCAACTTCTTGAGGGGAACCACGTGAGCCATTTTAGTGAACTGGTCAACGATCATAGGGATCACTGTGTTCACCTTGGAACAATGAAGTCCATCGCTAAATGAGTCCATGCACTGGTCGTTTGCTGAAGAGGTACCTTGTTAGCCACTCATGTAGTGCAGGGTTGTATGTACTTTGTGACGTGCTTGCGCCATTCTGCCCAACAGAAAGTGTGATGTTTCCTGGTACATGTCTCGCCCAGCTGCCCTGCAGTCTTTGAGCCATGTGACAGCCACAGAGCCACTCTCGTGGCTGCTTTTTTACATGGGCTTTCCGATTCTGTTAAGGATGAAATTGCAGCCAGAGATATACCTAATGTTCTAGAGGTCCTGGTATCCTTCATCATCCTCACTAATACCTTACCCCCGAGAGACCTCCTTTTCTTGATTTTTTTTCCCCACCTGTGCCTCCCTTACCTCCCTCACCTCCCATGTCTCCTGGTTCCGAGATCTTCCAGCCTCTCAAGGTACCAAGAATCACAACGTATTAGCCAAAAACAAACGTAGGACTCAGGAGTCTGGAAACACAAATGTCATTCCGGCCAGGTCATACACAGGAATCAGTAGTCAAAAATCTGGAGTGTGCTAATCAGGTCTGAAACCACAAAATGGCAATGAGCTATTGAAGACCTCAGCAATTATACACACAAACAAAAGGAAAAGGAGGGGTTAACATGGTCCAGAGGCATTAAGAGGAATGGGGTGCGGCCTAGCAAACAGAAAACGATGAGAAAAACCCTGACACAGGTTAGCAGCTAATAGGAGAGGTGGAAACCCTGACAGCTAGCTATCGAACGTTACCCACTTTACACTGTTTTGTTTTGGGATACCCATGGTTACAGAAGCATAACTCCACACTGACCTGGTCCAGAGGTGAGGTATTATCTTGGCCGCTACCTGTCTCCTGTAAAAGTTTTGTTTCGCATCTTCTGTCTCTTTGTTGCCGGGTATTGAGAATTCCAGGACGTATTTGACAAGGGGCAGGACGGAGAATCAAGCCATGGAGGAGAATGTTGTGGATGCTCTGTCCCGGGGAGTTCAAACGCAAATCCTACTCTTGTGCCGAGGTCGGAGAAAGGGCATGGACACTAAATGCGCAAAGGCAAGATATACAAGTCGAGCTGTAGTCAGGAAGCCGGAGTTCAGGGTAATCAATATAGCAGAGACGATGTCAGGAAGCCAGAACTAGGACAGAATACACTATGACAGGTACAACCATCAGAAGGCAAGGTGTAGTGGGTTACTGGGGTTGATATAAGGCTAGGAATGAGAGAAGGCGCCAAGTTCCTTTTTGGTGCCAAGTTTGAAAGGAATGACATAATTTTGTACAGGACATCCGCTCGTGGTCATCTTGAGTGTGGCGCGACTGCATGTAAGGCCTCAGCCGGACACCAATATATAATATGTAAAAGTATTATTTTTATTTTTTCTCCATTAAATGTATCTTTATTATGTATATTATGTAGAATTAAAACCAGTTCCGGACATAAGTAAAACAGGATTGCATTGTAATGTAAGGAATTCACAATTGTAGCACCGGAAAATCCAGCTTAAATGTATTATTATGAGCCATAAAAGGAAGAACAGGAACGGCATGTGCTTTCAGACCACTTCTGCAAAAAGCATCTTGTAAATGAGTCATTGGATATTGAGTAATGCATGGAAGACAGCAGTCAACAAATCCGCAGGAGATTTCAGACCCTGGCAACACATTGCTGAGCACCATGACCGGTAGTTTATTTACCTTGGGTGAAGCACTAGGCCCGACCAGCTGCCCCATTTCTGCAGTCGGTATTCTAAATGCATTAAATTAAAGGCCTTGTGTGCCAGGATTTTAAAATGAATCCTGAAGCGCACAGGCAGCTAATGAAGAGACACAGAGAGAGGTGTTAGTGAAGTAATGGAAGAGGAAGATACAGATTATAAAACGACCCTGATTATGAAACGACCCCCCAAAATC
>VKOC01049580.1:0-13769 GCA_009364415.1 Spea multiplicata
TTATAAATAATGCGAGGCAAGAAAGTGCTGCATCGACCCCTAAATAATAATGGTAACCATTGTTGCCATAGAAACAGAAAAGTCTTCTTAACCTCTTCGTGACCAGACTGTTTTGTACGTTTTAACATTACTGCGGTGTTTGTGTTTAGGTGTAATTTTCTTCTTTCTTTTTTAATGTACCCTCACAAATTATATATTTTTTTTTTTTCAGGACAAAAAGGGCTTTCTTTAGGTACCATTATTTTCATCCTATCATATATGTATAAATAAAAAAGAAAATTCCAAAAAACCTTTTCTGACTAATCTTATTTTTGTAATTGGGGTAAGAAAGGTTGTTTTTAAAAAATAGAACATATTTTTCTTGCTGGAGCCTCCAGAAGTGTTTGGGCTCACTATTTTTTACATTTTATTTTTTATTATTTTTTAAATATTTTTAATTTTTTTTTTTAATTTTTTAGAATATATGGATGCTACCCCTAATGATGTCACGGTGACATCGATGGAGTCAATGCCTCATTGCAGCAACACCGGCTGAGCGAAGAAAACGATTGACGTCGACAACGTGATTATTCTGTGCAAAGGTTGGAAAGCTGGTCATTATAAAAGCAGAATATAAAACGATCACATGCTTGGGACGGACCCAAAAGTGCTCCGTAATGTGGGTGAAGCAACGTGGGGGCACTAAGTATTGGTAAAAATGTATCGGCCCCCGAGGACAGCAGCTTCAACCCAACTCCACAGTTATATACACGGTAACTGTATAAGGCACTGGTGACTTAGCTACACATCAAAGCATAAGCAGCAAAAAGATTTGTACTTTTCTTCTCTAGGAAGTGGAAGACAAGCTCTATGGTAGAAGTTTTTGATCTATACATTGTACTAGAAAAAAAAGCTGCACGTTATATATTATACACATTCCCTCCCCGCTCCGTCCCATGATTCATGATGGGTATCTGTGGCTACATAGTTTCCATTTTTTTGCTGTAAATGAAATATTTATAATTTCTTACAATCTGAGTAAATATATCCCAAATATATTCCAAATCAATGGAAAATGGAAATTTTAATAAATCCTTTTTTTTCTCCTATGCAGATAGAAACATACACTCTGCTGGCAGATCGGCCCCCGTCTAGTCAGCCCATTTCTCCTGCTGTAAAGACTCAAACCTTAATCAGTCTTTGGTCTCGTCTTAGATTCAGGAGCCGTATGACTATCCCATGCCTGTTTAAAGTCCCTCGCTGTGTTACCCTCTACCACTTCTGCTGGGAGGCTGTTTCTCGTCTTGTAATGTTTCACCTCATTTGGAATAAGCTTTCCTGTACTCTTCTTTTCTCCCAGCCGTACATATGTATATTTTCTCTTAATATAGATCAAAGATATCTCTGCAGCTGTTTAATTTATTGATTCACTTTGAAAAGATTCCCTTTGATTCGAGGTTTCATTCTGTCCAAAACTTCAGGGATCCGCTACAAAGTGCCCTCATTCATGACGTTTCCATCATTCGCAGGCGGAATTTTAACTCTTTGTGTTGAATCCCATAACCGCTTTCTTTCCTACATTCAACATTAGTAAATATGAATTGATTATTTTAACAGTTTCTATAATCTAGATCCCTTGTAACGTTCCAGAGCCTCTGTTTAATTGGGTAATATTGATCTAAAGCAACATCCAATTACTTTACTTTGTCGGTGTAAGGGTGCAAATTATTGATCTTTAATTCTTTTCGTTCTAAAATGTAGTTGTCAATCATTCCAAGTTCTGTCTTCCTTTTGAAACAAAGTCTCATGAGACCTGTAGAGCAGGAATCCAATGCTTTGTTCCATTGCCTGGTAAATGTCTCATTTTCAGCGCCCGTGAGTTGGAAACTTAAACATAGATTGAACTCTTGGGCTTCACGTTTATGACCCGATCCGGTTTTCCATAACATTTTCCCGTGTTTTAAAAAAAAAAACAAAACATCATATTTTAAAATTTAAAGATCCAGACTAAAAATCTTTGTAGCCATTCTACATCATGTGGATAGTAGATACAATGCTGAAACACCCAGCAGGTGTGGGTTACATTCAGGGCCGGACTGCCGATGGTGGGCCAGCACTGAGATTTTACGGGCCAGCAAGCCGTCTCATGACGTGAGTGCGGCCGACGACTGTGTGGTCGCATGGTAGGTTTTATGCTTATGTAGTATTTTGCCGACTTTCCGGGGGGGTAGAAGTTGGGAGGTATGGTATTGGGTGGTGGGCTGGGGTAGGCTGGCCGGGGCAATTGCCTCCTTGGCTGGTCTAAATAGATGGTTCGACTGGCTGGCCTGCTATTGTAATTGGGAGCATGGTGGGGTCATGTAACGTCATATTACGTGACCCTGTGGTAGCATGACATTTACATGGAGGTGGCAAGAGGCCTAGGCCTAGGCTAGATGCCACATTGCTTTACTTGCCCCTCCCGGGGCAAAAGGTACCAGCTGCCCTCTGGTGTTGTAAAAAAATATAATACTGATACATAAAAATCTGCACCCATAAAAAAGTTGAACAATGTAATTTTTGTACTTATTCAACAAAAAGATATAAAATTGAATTATTTATATTTTTATTATTTACGTGTTACAATTCAATCTACAATCTCAAATGAATCTAAAAAAATATGAATTCATATATTCTATATATTTTACTACACTTTTTTTTTTTTGCTGCTATCTTTCTTTTTTAATGAAAAATGTCACAAAGGTCGGGAGACGGTTTTGCGATTCGATGATCTCACCCTGATTTTTTTCCATAATGATTTTTTTCCAGTTTATGCCAAAAAACATTTTCCATACATCAAACCCTCCTGGGATGCTAACGTTTGGAATGTGATGGAAAGATATATAAGAACGGACGCTGCTTCTTTCATTCTTTTTCTGAACCCCTTCATGTGTAACGAGGACCTTGTTAACGCAAACCAGGTTTAAATTACTGCCTTGGGTACCAAAATATGTGGTTGGAATCACCTAGAATTCCCTAAAGCCCATACATAGCATTTTCACAGTCAGAGACATTTTCTTCTTTCTTCTATTTTCTTCGTTTTTCTTCTTCATTTTTTGGTTCAAAAACCTACGTGACAAGGTCATTTTTTTATTAGAAATTTAACTTTTATTTTACAATTTCAGCTTGAAATGGCTGTTATATATGTATTATTTTTTTATTTTTAGGGGGGGGGGATCAGACCTTTGGTGTGCCACTGCTCATTACAAGGGACCTGCTTGATTCCGCCGCTCCGTTGTGAGCAGAGCGGCCGTCGGTGGGGCACCTGGGGCTGTCCTTGATCCTCTGCATAAAAATATCCTTTAACTTTTCCGGGGTATCATGTGTGTGACCTACAGCCAAGTGAACCCCTTGCCTTCCTCATGTTCCAGCAAGGGGTTTGTAAGCATCTACACGGATGGAATGACAATGGGGTATTTGCACCAAGGCGTCTGGTGTCAAGCCTCCTCGCCCGCCGCTTACTTGCCGCAGTGTAATTTATTTATAATTGCATTAATAAAGAATTGGTCAGAGACGTGGGAGTCCAGATGGGGGCTTATTTGTCGTGGTCTGATCAGTGATAGTAGGGTGGGCTTCCAGTTAGGACCTTTTGTAGTCACGTATTACAGTGAGTGAAAGTGGAAGCTCCGTGGCTCTCTGTACGGCAAACAGAATGGTCAGAGTTACTGCGTCAGGATCCCCCCGGTCAGCTACCAGAGCAGAGATACTCTGAAGGTAGGATCTGTGTCAGTGGCCATCGGTGTGTGTATGCAGGTGTGCGTTATGCCCTTACCTGGGAACTTTTTTGGCCTCCGGCTACCCGGAACCTGCCCTTGCGGATTCCAGTGCTGACCTGGAGAACCAGGGAAGCGGTGCTCCTCCCGGGCCAAACCCGGACAGTTCCCAGGTATGGTTTTTGCCTTTGTGTGTCTAGGTATGTCATAGTAGAAACGCATGGGTCTGTCAACCCGTTTAATGAAATGTGTGACAAACATATTAGGGCAAAAAAGTTATTTGATAACCCCCCTCGAGGTTATATGGCGTTAATTAGGGATGACCATCCAAAGGAGGCAACATTGTTCTCCAAGCACTCTAGAACCTAGAATCCGAGCTACCCCAGGAGACTTGCTGGTTTTCTACCTCCAGGCGCCCCCTGATATACAGTACATACAGGGGGGGATAAGGGTACGGCATAACCCCCTTACTTAAAAGTAGCTCTTTTTCGGTGACTTGCCTGCTGTAAAGCGACACGCGTTCAATAATTAAATTATATGACAGGAAAGAAAGTCGGGTACGTGGTGTGCGGATCAAAGGCGAATAAAGAAGGACATTTAAGGTTTGGTCAGTTTCACAATCTAATGACGCATCCTGAAATACTCGATGGGGAAAGTCAATAAACAAGAAGCGGGGCAGGAGATCATTGCGATAGGAGCGAGGCTTATCTAACATGCCATCTCTTTATTATCTGCAATCTGCGGGCGATCGAATAGATAAGAGCGTTACAGAATCTTAAGGATAAACAGCAAAACATGAGCGCATTTTTTGGATTTATGTCTGTCTCTGTTAATGGTTTTGATACATAAATTGAAGAAATTATGTAAAATGTTAGTTTTTCTCCCCAGAAAAGGGAGGAAATATGTTAGAACAAGAGGACATAATCTAAAACTGTAGGGTTTTACCCTACTGAAAGGGTGGTAAATAAATCAAGCAGCCCCCCAGCCGAGGTGGTAGAGTCTAATACAGTGAGAGAATTTAAAGACTGGAATAGCCGTATGGCTCCTGCATCTGAAGACTGGGCCAAGGGCTGATTAAGGGTTGAATCTTTACAGCAAGAACTACTACTACTAACTAAGACCTCAAACCTTACTTGGGTCTTGCCCTATTCTCAGGAACACATATGCCTATCCCATGCACGTTTGAGTTCCCCCATGTTCCACTTCAGCCGGAAGCCTGTTCCACCTATCTACTACCCTCTCAGTGAGGGAATACTGATTTCACTCTTTTCCTGGCAATTTACCTCCTTGCTTTCCCCCTACATTTCTAAATGTTGTGCATATGGCTGTATTAGAGGCGTATCTATGGCTTTGCCGCCGGACGACGGCTCCCATTAAGCACTGGGTGGTTGTAGGTGGTGGAAATGTTTGCCCTACTGTTGCTATGTGGCTTCTAGTTGCCCATCCCTGTATTTATCTAATAATACAAGAGGAGACCTTTTCACCGGTTGGCGCTGACTCTTTGTGGTTGCTTTCCCAGACCTATAAACCTGTACCATGGGCCAATAATACCATTTGCATTGAGATCTATCCATGGACATAGAGTTCTTTCTCTCTGTTAAGAGACACCAACCTTAGCCTTTGTAGACGAGTCTCTTTGCTACATTAAGGTTACATTGTTGTTTTATGAACTGTAAGATAAAACCCAACACAATTGGGTGCCCTTTGGGGAAAACCACGTCATCCTATTACTCTTTCCGCCTCTCTGTTATCCCAGGACTGCAGGGATCAGACAATTGTTTCCCAAAGCTGATCTTACAATAGCTTCCACGTCCCTCCTCTACAGCTTCTATCCGGCTCAGGACCCCCTTCGGCAAACATACTGACGGGGGGAGACACATACTGACGGGGGGGAGACATGGAACCTTGTGTTAGATCAGTATGTCAGCACATGAGGCAGAAAGGGTGCATGCCATGTATATGGGGACAGGTATGCAAATCTTTTTTGTGTTTTATTATTTTTTTTATATCATTAAATTAATGTGAGCAAAGTGAAAAAGAGGAGCTAAAACTGTTCTCCCTCTTCCACAAAATTAAAAAAATGAAATATTTTAAAAAATAATAAAAAAGTAAAATAAAAATCAAAAACAGTTAAAAAACAATAATAATAGGTTGAAACTAATAGAAAAAAAAACAAATAAAATAGTATTGGCATTGAAATGGAATAAATAATAAATGGAGCAAGTGGAATCTCGACATAACAGCGCAACAAAAAATAAATAAAATAATCGAGAAACAAGAGGCATTATGATTTCATGCTATTTGTGAGAATTATGCACCCGGTTCTTTTGCTTTGTTCACTAATGACCGGTGACGTATCCAGGCCTAGGCCGACTAGGCGGCTGATCTAAGGCGATGGCAGTGGATCAAGCCCCCCAATGTTCAGCTGCACAAAGGGCCGGTTACAGGGGAGATCTTTAAAGCTCCCAACCAGCCTACTAACGTTTACTGATGTAAAAACGGTTACGTATTTTAAAACCTTATGATTTTAACCTAAAACACTTTCAGTTTTAAGACGTGTTAGTATCCCTTTAAGAGCAGGTAGTAGATGCAGGTGCAGGACTTGGGATATTCACCATTTTTAACGAATATTTCTACTGATTTTCACATTTATCCATGTACTTCACAGCTGACCCTGAAACACTTGAAATGTTAACCCTTTAATAACTCATTGTGAAGATTCCATGTAGCGACTCGCCAAATGTGTCACCCAAATGGCTCTAATACCAGCCCTCATGGAAACTTCATTCATTCAGAGTCACCTGCATTCAAGCAGGGATATCAACCATAACATCAGGGGCAGAATAGGAAGGCGTCAACTCCAGATTGTGTGATCCTGAGAATCTGCCCCTGAGACTGGGGCAACAACCTTCAGAATTTGGCTGCTAAAACGCCTACTGATATCAACGGGGGTTCAGCTCATATTGACTTCTTTAGGAGAGCTACTGAGCATGCGCAGAAGTATTCACCCCGAGACCTCAAGATTGGGGGCAAAACCCTGAGACACCCCAGTTATGTATGTTCACAGGATTCCAGAACATACAGGTTACCCTACTTGATGCTATAGGATAATACTAAACAATGTATATGAAAACTTGCACTCTCATCTAGGGTATGGCGTGGAATTAAATAATCCAGATAATTGCCAGATGTCATAAAAAAATATCCATAGTTAAAATGCGGGAGTGGAAAATCCTGCCATTTATCAGGAAAGATCCATATCTGTAGATTTACGATGCTGATTGTATTGATTATCACCGTAGATAGTGGGCGACCTTTGGAAGCAGCTTTATATAATGTTTTCCTTGAATAAAAACGACAGTAACGATTTGTCACCCTGAATTATAACATATAATTGCTTTACTTACGTATTCCGAGTGCTTCTAACTTCACGTTTCAACATCTGAAATAAGGAGTAATAATTAACTTTGATTCTGAACTTGTTCATATAATGAGAGAGTATAATTATTATACCAAGACTTATAAAAAAAAACAAAAC
Organism: Spea multiplicata; assembly: GCA_009364415.1. Taxonomy (NCBI): domain Eukaryota; kingdom Metazoa; phylum Chordata; class Amphibia; order Anura; family Pelobatidae; genus Spea; species Spea multiplicata. Next base: position 7,270 of record VKOC01049580.1, read on the forward strand.
ACTTGGACCTTTATGAATGTACCTATTGTGACCGGCAAGAAATTAAGCAGAACCTCTTATCTTCCTTTTCTAACACTGTAGACCCTCGGATATATTGTTCCAAAACTCTATCCCCCTCAGGGACTTGGCTTGTTTTAACGGGGCTTTTGATTCAGGGGGTCTCTTGATGTTTTTTATTACTTTGGTAGAACGTATGTCTCGGTAAATCTTTACCCTTTCTCTTTTTTCCTAAGAGCTAATGCATGTCTATCTGTCTGGGGCAGTTTTGACCCGGTGGTCAAGGGCTTCCCTTTGGCGAACACACAGAAGCCGTCGTTTGACTGTCTTATACGTGAGCGCTTGACTTTTTGGCTACGGACGTAGATATAAGTCATCTAGGTCCTGGTTACCCAGAGCCATCGCTCTTATTACGTTCATTATAAAGTGCCGGCAGGCAGATGGGTGGGCGGGTCTTATGCCATCAGTGGGTGGGCCCGTTGCCGTCAGTGGACAGGGCTGATGATGCTGGGGGGTGGGGCTAACCCCCAAATATATTATATCTGGGAGATTTTGTAAAGTGACCCGAAGACCTAGAGAAGCAGCTCTTTACCCCGGGGTCTCCGGGCGAAACGTGAAGAGTTCCCAGCTAATAAATACACAAAACAAAGCAAGAATTCCGTGCATACCCAGTGAATATCATTCAAAAAAAACTCTAAGGAATATATATTGGGGATTTCTTCATACTATATGGCTATATCTAAGGCTGGTTAGACAAGTCTCGCCCACCTCGGGGTACTTATAGGTGTTATATAGCCATATAGTGTGTTGTAATCCCCAATAGTTACTCGCTGAGTATGCGCGGAATACTTGCTGTTGTTTTATGTTAGTGTGTGTGCGGGGATGTTATTACTGTGTGTGTCTGGGTATGTTTTTAGTGTGTGTGTGTGTCTGGGTATGTCATTACTGTGTGTGTCTGGATATCATATTGTGTGTGCGGGCATGTTATTACTGTGTGTCTCTGGGTATGATAGCATTCATTTGTGTTAGTGTGAGTGTCTAGGTTGTGTTAGTGTGCGCATGTGTGTTAACGTATGTGTGAGTGTCTGTGTGTGTATTACTGCTGATTGGTTGTGTGAGTTTCTGGGTGTGTATTGGTGCTGATTGTCTGGTTGTGTTAGTGTCTGGGTGTGGGTGAGTGTGAGTGCATGGATGAGTTATAGCGAGTGCCCCTCCTGAATTTAGGCTCTCCAGGTGCTGGAATGAAGCGCAGGCCTGCGCAGCTGCAGCATAGACCTGTCAGCTTCTGACACAGCTGTGCGAGGACCACCATAGAGGTCCTGGGGGGTAATACTGAGGCTGGGTGGGATAATACTGGGAGATAATAGAGGGTCTGTGGGACAATACAGGAGCTGGTGGCATAATACAGAGGCTCTGGACCAGCTCCACCACATCTGTAATAGCAGCTGCTGGTAATATCCAGATCCTCTTCCCACATAATACAGCAGACTGATCTCGGCCCCTCCGCACACGGTGTGACATTGTAACAATTTCCGTTATGTCTCTAGTTTCCGGAGACTAATTTGAAACAACTTTACTGGCAGCCACACTACAAGGCCGCACGGGGAGCCTCGTCCTCTCTCCGCTTATACGTTTAACGCAAACCCGGTAATAAACGCAAGACAGCCGGGAATTCATAAAACTATTTATTACACACAAACATACATTACAATCTTTAATAATGATTTAACTATTTATGTGCCTAGTGGGAGATTAATTCATGGTTATCCAGCAGCCTGATCTCCAGCAACTCTCATGATCCTCATCCAGGCTTTGATATAATGATGTCTCCATGAATATCGTTGGAGCTGAGGACGGATGGAGCACGGAGATCTACCTGTGGCCCCCAGTGATGTATTTACCTTTGGCGCTGACTGAGGCCTAAGTAGGATAGTGTTTCCTGCCGCCCCATGCCCTTTTGGGCGTCAGGGTATGACATATCCCGCTGCCCCACTTTTAAAGGTTGCAAGGAAACTGTGGAGGCCTGTGCCTAGGCCAGAACCCGTCGCTGTGCCCCTCTCTGCTTTGTATTATATACAGGGGCCGGCTCCCTGGTATATGTACAGGAATTGCTGGCAATCTATAATATTAACTATTCCTCATCTCCATATTGTCCTTAAAATTTGGGATCTGACTCGTGTTTTTAACACAAATACAAAGTACAGTTAAAAAAGAAACCGGTTATATCCGGCAGCAGCATGATCATCACCCTGGAAACGAGAGATGCAACAGCGATGCCTTGTGATGTCATAGTTCTGACACACAGACGCTCCTGCACACAGGCACGGCGAGAGCCCAACATATACACAGCTCTCTGTAACACACATACACTATTCATCCTCCAGAGAAAACATATATGTAGCTCTCTGTAACACATGTATTACTGATCTTTGGGCAAAACACAAATATTAACAATCACAGCAATAACACGCAGCGCCTCAAACACGGAGACATACAGAGGAAGAGCGCAGCGGATGCCGAAAACAGCATCTAGCATAGAGGCATTAGTTTTATCCGGACGCCATACACAGTGAGTACATTTGTAATACCAGCGATATCCGGCTATAGATGGGGCATCTGTCACGTCTCTGGTTTGTATTTTTGGATAAGGAGAGCATGGACCAACCTGCTAGAATTATAACATTTTATATCACGCTTTTCTACCTAATAAAATACATTTAGAGAATGCTGTTTGTAAGTTTTAATCAGGGTTGAGGAGCGTGGGATCATCTGAATAAGATATGTCAATTTTGGGAGAATATTGGCTTTAATAGAATTTATTCTTCCTCACCGTTAATCTCCAGCGTTTTCCACTCTTTCAGGTTTTTATACGTTTGGAGTTGTGGTAGGAAGTTATCCTCCGGCACTTATTTAAGATATTTATTCCTAGGTGTTTAACGGCATCTTTAGCCCGGGTGAAAACAAAGTTTGTTTATCAAGTTGCATTTCACATGGTTCGGGATGTTTTTCTAAATGGAGATTGTATTCTGAATATATGGCGTATTCATATTTGCTTTTAGAAAAATGTCACAGTTTTGTTAACTCTGTGTATTAAATGAGCATTGCCAGATTTTTCTATTTCAGCAGTTTTGTTAGATAAGTCCGCAGTTAGGTTTGCTTTATTTTGTTTATTTTATCTATACAGTAATATATAGAGATCTAGAAGATCAGGTGTTATTTACATTGTACAGCACTGCGGAATATGGTGGCTCTATATAAGTAGTAATAATGTGTAAATACATGTTAATTATATATAATTATGGTAATATATTAATTGATAATCCAGCTGATAGGGTGTGGCTGTGTTGCTGGAAATGAAAGGGTTACTGTGGGCGTTTTATTTATTTGTGGGGTATTTTCTGACTCGGACATGGGGGGTAATAATATTTATTCCACAGATCTGGCCTCGGAATTCATTGTTTTGGGGCAGATTTTGTGTTGCCCTTTTTTGGGGCGTTCCGGGGTGTCGGAGCCGGTCAGCCGGCCGAAGTATCACCCAGATTGTGTTAATTGTGAGGTGCAGAAAGTACATGTTTGACATTTAGTTTTATTTGTTACACTCCGTGTTTCTGAGTATATGAATGGTGTCACGCTGTATGATGTCACAAAGGCAGAGACTGTATTGTGAGGTCACACCCACTTACAGCTCCCGGTGAAAATGCTATCCAGAGTTCTATAGAATTGAAGATACAAAAACCAAAAGTGTGTTTTGTTTCCTTCATTTATTGGGATTGTCTTTGGAAACAAGAGTTCGGGCGGCCCTTGGCCGGGGCACAGTCCATCCTTCAATTCATCCAGTCTGGGGTTACAAAGGTAAAGCCAGACAGGTCCTTTTTACCGGATGAAGAGGAAATGTCCTCCGGGGTCCGCAGAATTGACGGAATATTGCAGAGCTTCTTCTGCTGGAGATCTGATCTCACTTCCAGCCGGTACGGGGGGGTTGCACGTCGGCTCTCTATGTCGTCCCACTTGATGCTTTGAAAGAACGAATGCCGTCTGATGTCTCCTTTCACCCCGAGGCGTCGCTGAGGGTCCTTCTTCAGGAGATGCTTTAAGATGTCCAGACCTTTCCTGCTCAGCTTTTTGGTATAGCGGGGGTTGCCATACACGATATGAAGGAAATGCGTCCTCCTGCAATCGCCGGCAAAGAAAGGGTGATCTCCGTTCAGCATGCGGAAGAGCATCACCCCGAAGGACCACCAGTCCACGGCAACGCCATATGCTTGCTTGAGATGTACTTCTGGGGCCATGTAGGCAAATGTGCCGCAAATTTGTGTGGCCTGTGCGGTCCCGAAAATATTTTCTGCAACGCATCCAAAATCGCAGAGCTTTACATGAGCCTCTCCATCAAGCAAGACGTTATTCGGCTTCAAGTCGCGATGTATTATTCCCCGAGAGTGGAGGAACTGGATGCCGCACACCATTTCTGCGGCATAAAAGGCAGCGGCGGTCTCGGTGAAGGAGCCCAACCTCTGCAGATATAACTCGAGGCTCCCTCCGGCCATATACTCCATGAGAAGGACTGCGCAGCTCTGTGTTTGGAAGGCTGCGTATCCATGGCACAGGAACGGGCTGTTCCGAGCCACCTCCAGAATCCTCCTCTCGCTTATTATGTTCTCAGGCTTCATGGCTTTCTTTTTGATGACCTTAACCGCTACCGGGGAGTCCCTGGTAGGGACCGAAGCCAAAACAACCTTTCCAAAGGCTCCTTGTCCCAGCACGGAATGGAAGGTGAAGCCGGAGACTGTCATGGGGAGAAGGCTCCTAAATCTTTTAGCAGGAACAATACTCTCCTCCTGACTCCTGCGTCTTTTGATGGGAAACTTTCCGTTCACCAGCATGCGTTGCTTCAGGTGTTCACGTCCTTTTTGTTCCCCCTGCTGCTCCAGATCTTTGATGCCATCATCTCTGTCATCAGCAGTTACTCTCCTCCTCTTCCTTTCTCTGTGTATTTCTTCCTCTGAACTGCTACTCTCTCTCTTTCTTTTGAGTAGGACTCTACTGGCCAAGTGCTCCGTGCTTTCATCTCTCCTCCTCGTCCGCCTTACGGCGTTTGTGAAAGCTGATCTTGCTCTTTTCCAGAATGTTCTCAGTTTTCTGGGGCAGCATCTCTTAAAACTCCACCGAAGTCCATAAAGAAGGCAGCAATCCTGCACAGCGCTAGATTTGCTTTTCTTCTCCATAACCGGTTGAAATAGTTGGTAGCAACACTTTAAGTTCGCTATGGAATAGCACCTTGAAGTGTCGAGCGCCCAACTTGCACCAAAGGGAAAGAGGAGCGGCTTGCAGCTTTATAGGCAGAGACCGATGATGTCACAGAGACCTATGATGTCACAGACACTGATGATGTCACAATTCACTGAGGAGGTCACGGAAGAATGAGGGTATAGTGCTGCTGGTTTGCCAACAGTGACCATGAAGGACTATGAATTCCGTTTCATGGGCAGATTTCAATTTATTATTAGTTTTCATTTATTATTTTCTGTATTTCACTAGAAGCACAAACACTGCTTAGGTTTGGTAACAGCTGATATCCCTTGTTTATTAAAACTGTTATTAATTATTAATTCAGACTAATTAATCACAAAAGAAGAAAACTGACAATATGGAGAAGATCTTCAGAAAAAACAATCCTAAATCTCATAAAAAACTGATCATGAAATATGAAAATGTTGTTCCTAAAATCCATTATATAATAACACACATTGTACAGCGCATTGATGGCACTATAAAAATCAACAATAATAATAACACATTGTACAGTGCTGCAGATTAGGATGGCGATATATAAGAAATAATAACAATAACACGCATTGTATCGTTATATCCGGCAGCAGCATGATCTTCCCCCTGGAAATGAGAGATGGAACAGCGATGTCTTGTGATGTCATAGATCTGACACACAGACGCTCCTGCATACAGACACGGCGAGAGCCCAACATATACACAGCTCTCTGTAACACACATACACTATTCATCCTCCAGAGAAAACATATATGTAGTTCTCTCTAACACATGTGTTACTGATCTTTGGGCAAAACACAAATATTAACAATCACAGCAATAACACGCAGCGCCTCAAACACGGAGACATACAGAGGAAGAGCGCAGCGGATGCCGAAAAACCTAAACCACTGAAAACATCCCGATTTGGGCAACAAATGGGTAAAAGCCTAATAACCCCAGCCTTTTCTTTTTCTCGGGTTCAGGGAGGGTTAGGTAAGAATACCTTTTGCTTGTTTCCGGTCGGCCAATTTAAATTCAGAAGCGAAATTCCCTCTCTCATGTTAATGATAAAATCGGTTATATTTTTATCCGGTATCCCGATTAGTTGAGATGAAATCACCTTTATTTTCCCAATTGGAACAAATTCCTGAACCAGAATTTTAAGATATTGCTTAATAGACTAAAGAGTTGAAACCGGATCTAGCATAGAGGCGTTAGTTTTATCCGGACGCCATACA
>VKOC01049582.1:0-44749 GCA_009364415.1 Spea multiplicata
CCTAGTCCATCTCATTTGTCATTATCCCTAATTCACTACCATTTAGGGTGTAGGTTGATTTTGGGGCATTCCTTACCCCAAAGTGCATAATTTTGCATTTATCTACATTAAATTTCATCTACCATTTGTGTGCCCAGTCCCCCAGTCTATCTAGATCCCTCTGTAGCACAGTAATATCCTGCTCACGTTGTATTACTTTAGTTTAGTGTCATCTGCAAACACGGAAACACGACTTTCACAGTGGCATATAGGGGTATAAGGCTTTTCTGGGGGGCATATGTGCATAACTGCCGTTTTCTCAATCATAGTTTTTATTAAATATGAAAAAAAAGTGTACATGTGAATTAATATTTAACAGTAAAACTATTTTCTTATAGGCTAGTCTTATATTCAGACTTTTTTTTCTAAATAAATATTCAAATTTTGGGGGTCGTCTTATAATCGAGCAAATACGGTAATTTTAGGCCAGTACGAGGAGACAGAAACAAGGCCGCCTAGAGGCACGGCCACTCTGCAGCTGCGACCCCTGTAGTAGAGCACTGCGCAGGACTGTTTTTCTAATCCCGCTCCCACTGATTTTGTGACCATTACCGCCCGCTCCCGCAATGTGTGTGTTCCACTCCCGCAACATATGTGTTTCACTCCAGCAACATATGTGTCCAATCCCGCCTGCTCCTGCCACATATGTGGTCAATTCCTCCCCTTACCTGAACTGCAGATTTCCTGCACAGTCCTGCAACGCAGCCTTCGCGTTGCTTCCTCACAGCGTCTCTTTTCTTGTTCCGCCCAGGAACCCAGCAGAGTCACGTGAATTTACGTCACTTCTCGTGACTCTGCTGGGTTCCTGGGCAGAACAAGAGAACAGACGCTGTGAGGGAGCAGCGTAAAGGCAGCCTTGCGGGAGAGACGCAAAATTTTTTGCCCAATGCAGTCCTCTACCCTGTAGTTATGTCAGTGCTGTCAGTTTTGTTGGACGAGGGGGGTACCTGTGCTGTTGACCAGATAGTTGGTGGAGGTTATTTGGGTTTGGGTTATGGTGTGCTTGGATGGGGGTCAAAGCATGGGTACCCACTACCTTCAAACATAGGGTTTGTAAACTGCAAGCTCAGTATTCTGTTCCATAAACACAGGCATTTTCACTAGGTAATGAACATTAGTATATTAGTACAATTAGTACATTTTATCTCATGTAAGTTTGCACCTTTTTATGAAAATCTATTTTAGAGCACAGAGAATTGTAAATTGCTGACTTTTTATATCAATACAAAAGTTGTTAAGAGAAAAGCGCTCAAGTAAAATCCATTCCAAATATCTGTGCTGACCATGGGGTGTAGATTAAAAATTCAATAGCTTGGTTGATGAATGTCTTTGCTAAAGTTTGCAAAACATTATACGTCTTAATTTCAATTACTAAATAATTAGCTGCAGAGCATAAATAATTAAATCTTCTCCCAGGCAAGAACATGAATTGCAACTGCATTGGCATAAAATGTAATCCCATGTCACCTATAATAGTAATCACTTTGGTATATAGCTGCTTTTGCTAAAACTGTTTTTCATAGCTCATTCTTCCTTTACATATATTCCAATTATAATCAAACATCAACCATCATTATACCGCACAGATTTAAAATATGACAATTCAATGCTCAATATTGTTATATATATTTTTAACGACATCATATGGTACACAAATTGGCTTTGAAAGCAGTTCGTTATCTGTACACGTTTTTAATCTGCTATAATACAGTAGTTTGGACCACCCTGTTAAAATAAATCAGTTTTATTCATAATTTTTACAAATTATAACAAAATATTTTTTTAACAAAATTTGCCAATTTTTTCAAATCTTCTGAAACTCTTAAAGTGAGGAGGGACCCCCAGACGGAACAAACAAAAACAAATTGCCAAAATTTTCATTTGACTTTTTTTCAGTTGATTTTTGTACTCATACCCTAACTCACTCTCTTGTACTCTCATTCACATTCTCTCACACTCTCATTCACTCTCTCTCATACTCTCTCTGAATATCTCCCCAACCTTTTCTGCCATCAGCTTCCATGTCCCTGTCTCCATGGCGCACAGCTCCGCTTCTTATGTTGCATCTTTTTGTTCCTTTGTCTTTTTTCTTCGCCTGCTGCTCCAAAAAGTCTTCATTCATTTGTTCACTTCACGTGACATGACCTACGGTGAACAGGGCTAAAAGAAACCTAATGTGTGTTTCAACTCTGCGGCTTCTTCAGAGGTCCATTAGACCCGTTTGGTGGGTATATATGAGTATATGTATTTATGTGCGAGAGAATAGCACATATGATTATAATTCTATGCACAGCTGATAGCTGGTTGGGTTTGTAAAGAACATGCATGTCTCTACTGGGCAGTATGGCTTCCACAAGATACGCAGTCCCTTGGGCCTTGGCCCACATGAGGATTCTGCAGAACTTTATCCTCCGTCTTCTCAAAGGAAGTATATTTGCCTTGGACAAGCTTGTCGTTCTCCCTTCCCAGGTCAGAACATCTCTCACCCGGTGGCTTCAAAGAGACATCCTAGCTGTCAGTTTCAGCCAAAGAACTCCTCACCACGGATGAGAGTATCAGAGGATGGGGATCTGTTTAGGGTCTCTGGTCTCCAGCTGTTCGAATTCTTCCTTCCAACTGTCTGGAGTTGCTTGCAGTGGAAAAAGCTCTGCATCATTGAGAACCTTGGCTGCTAAACAAGAACATTCTGTCTCGCTCGGAAAACCAAGCAGTCGTGGCATACATCAACAAGCAAGGGGGCACCAGAAGCCCTCGTCTTCTCCGTATAGCTCTGAGGATCTCCTTCTGGGCGGAGGCAGGTTCTATCTCCCTAACCGTGGTTCACCTCAAGGGCTCTTTGAACTCTCAAGCAGACTTCCTGAGCAGAACTCCTGTTCTGAGCGGCGAGTGGGCTCTATATCCTGCACCCTTCGGGCTCGTTGTCCAGCAGTGGGGTTTACCCGAAATCGAAAGCCTCTGTTATCCTCATTGCTCCAGACTTGCGGAGGCGAGTATGGTATTCGGACTTAATCAACCTCAGTGTCGACAGCCCTATGAGGCTCCCAGCTTGGAAAGACCTTCTTCATCAGGGCCGGTTTCTTCACCCACATCCGGAGATCTTCCAGCTGACGGCCTGGAGGTTGAGCAGAAGATCCTGAAGGCTCTGGGTTTTTCTGCTTCAGTGACTGAGACTCTTCTTCGCAGTAGGAAGAGGGTCACCTCACTCAGATATATTAAAGTCTGTAGAAAATTTTGCAGTAGAACTTACCGTTTCTGAACACTGTAAATAATTGCTACTTGTCCAAAAGACTTTGTTCTGTATATACTTGAAGTGTAACAGCTCTCTGATTTCTCCATAGGATTATTCCAAGCTCCGGATTCAGGTAACAAGCCTCAAGTCCGATAGGTGGATTCCATATCCCTTAAACATTTCTGGTGCCATATTCATAAAGTCATCTCCATATCTCAGAAAGAAGCAACAACTAGATAATGTTACCAAGCATACCGGAATAGCGTATCATTATGTTTCCAGCATTAATATGGTCTAGATCATTTAAAGTGTAAGTGGAGTAAAAAAGGACATTGAGAAAAGTTGAGCATGGTCACGAACAGGACAGTAAAAAAGAGGAAAACATGTCAGGAGAAGACAAAGGAAACAGAAAGTTTGAAGAACACTTTGTTGACAGAGAGAGCAGGAACTATAAGAAATATAAAAACGATGAGGGACAATGAATATAGCAGAAGTGCTCTGAGAAAGTATATTTTGGTTTTAATATGTATATTAATGTTGGACATATTAGATATTTTTGAGCATTAATAAAGATACATTAAAAAACAAATAAAAAGAATATTTTGGCCATTGGATACAGAACTATAGATCCAGTAAGCATGTAGCATTTTGCAGTGCTGCATTAAGACTACAAGTAAGAGCAGTAGGAAAAATGTAGTTGATGATTTTGTTTTGTAGATTCCAATATAAATTCTAACTTATTTTAAGTTGTTTGGCTCTGTTCACTGAGAGTTGAAGTGGTCAGCCATGTTCCAATTAAATTCAATGACCAGACTAGAATGAGGTTACATGCACTTACACTGTAACAATGTCAAAACAGCTTACATATTCACTAAAATACAAAGCCTTGGACAATACTTATGGTTGTTTATCAATGAAGAACATATTCACTAAATACAAAGCCTTGGACAATACTTATGGTTGTTTATCAATGAAGAACATATTCACTAAATACAAAGCCTTGGACAATACTTATGGTTGTTTAACCAATGAAGTGGTCCACCTTGCTCCATCTGGATGAAACGCCTCCTTTCTCATATTTTTTCTGTATACTTCTTTACAGGGCTGAGGTATGGCCCTTATACTATACATAGATCCTTGCTGACATCTTTAATTCCTGGCTCCAAAAACTGACCTATGACAAAGATTTGCTTGATTCTCTACACAACTGACAAAAAATGTCCTTTTGTTTGGTTCTCATTCCAAAGTCTGTATGCCGCATAAATTATTTAGAATACCTTTTCAAGTATTTTCAGAGTTTCTGCGCAAAGCAACCTAGATACATATCATCTATATATATTATATATCTATAGATGATATAATGTGTTCAGTATGCAAAGCTAGATCTTAGACTTTGTGAAAAAATCAGGAGGCTCAACAGAAGATAAAGTCACTGTTATAGTCAGTTTATCCTTTATTAGGGTCCCACACTTTGTTGTGGTATCATTGCACTTGACTATCCTTACTATTGTTTCTTATTTATTATTTGTGGCATGAACAAGTCACACTGATAGCACTAGAGAATACATTGGATTTCATGTAGAGAAAATGGAGTGTGCTAATAGTTTTGTTGTTTCACTAGCAGAGTTGCAATCACGTAGAGACTGCAGCTAGTTCACACAAGCCTTAAGAATGGTCTTTATTATGTGGGTACTTAAACATTTTCTAACACTGTATGTCTCTTTGCTGATGGAATAATTCATGTAAGCTCAAGCACTTACATTAAAACGATAAAAATTAAACAGTACAAGTACAGCGCAAACAAAAACTACACTCAATGAATGGTGATGGGCTTTCATTGAAAGGGGTTTCCTAATTAGTAAAGTTCAGAAGAACACTTCCGGACAACGCTCTAGGAGAGGATGCAAGTGTTTAGCAAACGCTTTTGTGCTTTTTTTCTATAAAACTAAGAAACAAAAAAAATGGAAAACGAAAAATGTTCTCAAATACAATGAGTCTCTATAGATTTTTGTATTAATTTATTTATGAAGAATGCAGAAAAAAACAAGCGCACACGAATATTTATCAAGTATTTTACCAGGAAGAATACATTGAGCTCCTCTGCAGAAAGTTTCCCATAAAACAGGTTACACAGAAGGATCCAACACGCCAGTGATAATGAAGAATGGGAAAGCTGGAAAAACACACTATTGGGGAAAGCTGGGACTTTTTATGGGTAGCTCAAACAATGTTATTGCAGGGAATAGACACAGAAAACAAACTGAATTGCCTGCCAGTATCCCTAGTGTCAGGTAGCTGGGGCGTTTGAACACACAGTACAGAAAGGTAACCGAACAGAATGGGGCAGCACATTAGGGAGAGATGGAGACCTTCAGAATACAATAACCTACAGATACATAGTTGTGAGGCGGTAGAGTGAGAGAGCGACTAGTCAGGAACGAGCCCACCTTTAATAGTAAATGTATTATATGTGCTGGCAGGCTGGCACAGTGTGAACAATGGAATGGTAACAGGAACAAATCTTGTTGCAATATTGTATTTTCCTTTTTCTGGAAGAAAGACATTTGCTGTGGTATCTAGGAATCAAATAATCAGTTATGTTTCTGAAATCCTTTTGCGCCACCATTATCTCACTGGACTAAAATTCTGGGATGGATCATTATTTTTTCTATTTTCTTCTTATCATTTCTGCTATAACTTATAGATCCCTAATATAATTTTAGGCTGGATACTTAAGTGGTTTCACTATTCCCGACAATGTAACTATTCTCTATAATTGTATGATCACACACAGCCTCCTGCCAAGAGCCCCTTAAGGATTAATTCTGGCCCCTCTTGGTGCTGTAGCTCACAATAGGGTGACGGATGGAATAATGACTTCTCCATTAGAAGTCCTAGTGGTTGCTAGTCAATCTAGCTGCAGCAGAGCGGGGGCTGCACTGCATAAACTCTTAAAAATAATAATAATAACTTGCACCCAAAGAGAAAACCAAACATTGCATTGGATATCCAGGAATTATCCAGAATTCAGAAGGCCAACAAAGGGTTGTTTCCCAGGCAAGTTTTTTGACAACTTTCTGACACATTTTGTGACAATTTTGGAGAATGCGCCCAACATTATTTACGCTTATCTGATGAACAAAAATAAAAGTAAATAAGAAAAGATAATGTCTACAAGCCACTTAACATTGATTTGCCTTTAGTGGCAAAATGTAAGAAAAATACTTTTCTTTATATACTACTGGTAAGGTGCAAAATGTACTTTTTTCAGAGAAGGTGCTGTTAGAATTGTTATGATAGATACAGCAACACAGCCCCGAGAATTAATGGTGGATAACCATACTTGAGTGATATGTTCTGATTGCAAAGTATGACCCCATAGGAGGTGGCTTTCAATAGAAATACATTTTGTTCATAGCTGATTAGTAAGTGGTTTTCTCATTCGATCATTATGTTGTTATGGAGCAGAAAATATTACTTATTTCTATTAAAAAGAAAAAACACATCCACTTAGGGATGCTCATGTAAGATCAAGGGAAAAAAGAAAACAATAATATTAGTGTATTTATCTGCTGTTATATTTAGCTATATTTATACAATTGTATACTGTTCTCTTATTTTATTTTTAATTGTGTTCAGATGTTAAATAAGTTGAAGACCTAATCTGCAATTGTGTATTTAAATAGTCTGTTAAAAACTGGAAAAGGGGCATGGACTATTTAGGTACAAAATTATCAAATAATATAGATAATATATACTCTCAAAACATACCAGGCAAGATACAGGAAATGATAGCTGATCTTAAGAACTGGAATACCTTAAGTTTGTTCTTTAAGTAGACCACAGCTCATGAAAATGTCTTAGCTTTGGGAGCTACTGTAGCCATTAGAAACACTACCTTTACAAAGTTACATAGTTCATGAGGTTGAAAAAAGACCTAAGTCCATCAAGCTCAACCCTTCTACCTAACCTTCCTATTCTTGATCCAAAAGGAGGCAAAAAAACTCCGTAATTAAGCCACTTCGAATTCTGCCATCAGGGGTAAAATTCCTTCTTGACTCCAAGAGGCAATCGGATTTCTCCTTGGATCAAGAAGTCTAAAATATTAATGTTATTCTATTTATAGCCCTGTATATCATGCCTTTCTAAGAAAATATCGAGGCCCTTTTTGAAGGTAGTCTACATTGGGAAGCTCACAGATACGTTAGTTCCTTTCAGTCATGATGGAAGTAGATTTTGGAAGAATATGCCTTATGTTTACATTTTGATTTTTTGGAGTATTTTGTTTACTTGATTTATAAGAAACAGTTCTTGTCTCACATTTACATTACTTAAAGAGAAAGCCTCACAAACAAAGAATGCATACTAAAGGACTTTGTATGTTCTGGGATGTTTATTCTTTACCTTTAAGAGAAGCTGCAGCTCCAGAGCTGCAAGGCACACACACCCCTCTGGGACCTGTTTTTATTCTACTCTTGGCTACATGAAACCACTAAGTTTCATGAAAGCAGGACAGCAAAAATCAATGGTAGGGCTTTCTGTGCATGTGGGCGAGGGGTCTCTTTAGAACCCTTGGAACTCTTGCATGAGCCTTGAGGTGGCAGGTGGTGAGTATAGTACGTTTGCACAGTAGCAAGCAGGAGATGCGTTTGGGTAAACAGATCCCCTGCAAGACAAGGAGCGGGGGGGAAGAAAAGTAGAAAATGCATAGAAGACAATTCTTTGAGAAAATGATAATTCAAAAGGGGGCATATGTATTATTAAAGTGCGTATGATGCCTAGAGTGCGCCTTTCTGTGCTCGTTTTTGGCTTGTCCAAACATAAGTTAATTCATCCCATTTAGTTGGTATAGGGGACGAGAGGTTTTTTGAACAAACTTGTTCACATGTTCCAATGAGCAGGCTTTATTAAAAAGTAGCAATCGGAGTTGGAAATGTAATTGATGATTTACAGCAGGCTGTGCAGTTACTGCAACAAAATTGTGAATTAGGTGTGCTAAGTAGACTATTACAGAAGACAGCTTGGATTGGGGAAGCCTGTTTGGTCTCATACAGATAAGTAAACCCTAATGGGAATCTGTCAGGAAAACTACCTACACTGCACGAATTTGTCAACCAAGTGCATGGGTTTGACATGTAATAAATTGGAAAGATGGATGACTGAGGGTTGTTATTTACAACTGCCTTATGCTTGCTCTGACAGAGACTCAATCTATCTGGGGGTTGAAATGCTAGCCGTTACAAATTGCCTAACATTTCGCATGCTTTTACAACTTTTACGCAAGATGAATGATCTAGGTTAATCTCTTGGTGTTGCGTTTTTAAAATAGTTTTATTTGAATGTATCATGTCTTATCATTGCCCCAGCCCCCCTTACCCCAAACACAAATACCCCCTTATTTACTCAGATATTTATTTATTTTCCACCTTTTATTTTTTGGGGGTTTTTTTTTCTACAGAATTCATAAAACATTACACAATTTTATATAGAATTATGCAACAAGAATAACGTGCAATACAATGATACCATATAATACATCTATTAGAACATTGAACAAAATGAGTTAAAATGAAGTCTATGAAGTTGTTGATGATATTTGCTAAAATAAAAAATAACAAAGTATAACTGCTGCAATACACATGTTACGGAACGTCCTGCTATTATGACATACATATAAAAAATGAACATTATTGGTAATATAGCCGTCCTGCTTCAGTTGAAGTTGTAAGAATTCTTTTATCCTGTCAGCAGTTACCTTTGTGATTGCAGAAACTCTTTGGTCTTCCTCAATCTCTTTTCCTTTCTCGCAATAGTGGTTATCATATCTCAGATCACTATAGAACTTATTCATAATATCTTTAAAAAGCTTAACCAAAATGCCAATTTATAATAAAGAAGTGCAAACATGAGGAATGGAAAAATACAAATCTCAGGGGTTCCGTGGACCTCAAGTTACTTCTCCCTCTGTAATTTATATCTTCCTTTCATACATTAAGACTTTATTTCATTAAATAAATGTACAAATGTCAGTGGTCCTGTGGACCTCAAGCTTCTTCTGCTAGAAGGCTGTTCCACATAGCCACAAAGTACAAGAGTTGGCCAACGAATTTTGTCTGAAGGGGCAGGAAACGGAAGAATTAATGACCCAAAATCAAATACCAAAATGATTTTGGCCCTCGTGCACAAGTCTACTGCACGGCTATATTTACAGAAGTGTGGCAATAATGTGACCAAAGGCTACAAATTTCAGTTATAGTTGAAACAGAACAATATTTTTGAGTAATGGCTATTGTGGTTTTCAATTTATATTTAAATCAAGATATATCACAGTGAAAATGTCCAAATAAAATAAAACAAAATCAATACATTAACAACAAAATGATTTGGGTAAGTGATGTATATGGGCACGTTACATAAAACATTAAGGCTGTGAATGGGCATGCTGCATTATTCATTATTACAATTATAAAATAAATTAACACAGTTCAATAAATTACTACCCCTACCCAATTATTGTGAATGTCAATATGAATAGTTATAAATGTGCATTATAAAAAGATAAGCCTTTCATTTACATTTTAATCAGTATATAACCTTTTACAGGAAAAAATATTTTCTTATAAATCGGAACCCTCTCGGATAAAAAAAAAATATGAAATATAATTATACATTATTATATAATTATATTAATCAGAAGAATTAACTAATCAAGTCTGTATGGCTGCAGATACCCCAATTTACAATGAATAAGCAATTCATTAATTTAAGTAATCACTTTATAAAAAGTAATTTTGAAGACGCTGAGTTTTTTGAATGTGTCTAAATTAAATCGCCTTGTGCTTGATTAGAGAGAAGGTCACATTCACTCCAGGAATGAAGCATCGTGGACCATTATGAAAAATCTTTCTGGTAATGTTTCAAAACATTTTGATATTTCTTTCAACTTTATTGTCAGCATTGGTTCAAAACTGAACACATTAATTGCAGTCATTTTTTTCTGTCATGACTGCCTGGATGATTTTTTTTTTAAATAACTTCTTTTGAAAATATGAATTGTTTACTATCCATGTGGCATTGTTAACAATTTTGGATGTATAAGCATTTTAGGATTAACTTAACAGATAATAGAGAACTACAGTAGTTATAGTATTTCAATTTTTGCTCAGACTTTGATGTTGAATGTTGTAGTTCAACTTTAGTCATCTTGGCCACCTTTAAAAGGCTTGGTGAGCTCTTGGATATTTGAATGATTCTGAGTTGAATCTTTTAGTGCAGGATCTTAATTCAATTGAATCTCATTTCAATACCAATCATCTGTATCCCTTTCCTCTATTAGAACTAAATTCCCTCAGCTTCCTATCTCACAGTTCCTTTATCTATATTATCTATCCATTATCAATTATCTTCCATTAATCAAGGGCAATTGATTAGCAGCACCTTTCTGCTAGTTATTATCCTAATTTCTATGGATGCAGTAAAGGTGTACTTAGTTCTTCATACATGGCTTCTCCATTTTGGCTTTATTTTTTTTTAAATCATGACACAGTGTAATACGTCATGTGTTGTTGTGGAGGTGCTAAGGAACAAATGATTCTTAGTATGTCCATATGTGTAAAACCATAGAATTCAAAGATGGTGTACTGTCTTTTTCACACGACTGCATATATATATGTGAGGAAGGTCCTTTGTGTTCCCTGAGCTAAGTGAGGCATCACGTTTACCTCTGTGGAGGTTTTCTAGAGCTTGGCTTAGTTTGGTTTGGCAATGAAGATTAACTCAGATGACATTTAGGCTGGTCAGTTTGTGCTTTGAGTTTATAGGTTTCCTTTGGATAGTAATTGTTGTGTTCACTTATAAATAGAAATTAATTTTATGTGAATATTGCTGTCCCTGGACATTATTGGCCTAGAGTACTTTAAGATCCCCAAAAAAGGCTGATTGTTCCTTATGTAATTACAAATATATAATTAGAGACTCATCTTGTGTATACCATGAGAGAAGCCAGCTTATTGTGCTGTTCTGAGGAGCTGCATAAGTATCACTCACCATTAAGTTACCTCTCCTGTTGTTCCATTGCTGATTGTTGTTGGCACGGGCAGTCTTTTTAATGGTGGAATGAAGAGGGATAAAATTTAGTTTCCGAGAGACTGACTCAACCCTGCTCTTCACATTTTTTTTCTCTAAAATTTTAAGTATTTAATGATTTTTTTTTACCTCTGAGCATTTATAAAAGCCTATTTCCTACATATAAACAAGAATCTGAATTTAGAAAATTGTTTATAACCTGGGAATTGTTGATTTTCTGGCATACATACTTACATTTTTCTTCTCTGTAGCCTATGGTCTTCCCGAAACACTGAGCAATAACTTTAGGGGGCCCTGTTTCATCAAGCAATCTAACAATCCATTTTCAAACCTGGAGCAACAGATCCCTAGACATACACTGGTTAAAGTTTGTTTGACATCTTAGATGGGCTGAAAGTTGGAAGTAATTTAAAGTCATCCATCTCAGTCAACACCTAAAATTAAAGCTGAAATGGTTCATCCCGAGGGGGAATCAAGCTGTTTGCAACCGGTCAAAAGAATGTAATAGACTATTTCACAGTGCAAATTTAGAAACTCTGTAGAAACTAGATAGAATAACTGCAATTGAAAGGGTATCATCAGGAATTGATTTTACTTTTAGATATTTTATACAGGGTCGCTTGTGTGTGTGTGCTTTTTTTTATTATCAAGTTGTATCCAATAACATAAAGAAATGAATAATTTACAGAGGTCACAAAGTACTTTTCCATTAGTGGTTGTTTATAGTACAAGAAAGAATTGCTGGCAAAAATCCTGAGTATTCTTGACAAGGTCAATGCGCCTTTATTTCTTCCTGGGTGCCACCACTTAAACCATTCAAGGACTTGGTAATGTGTTGTACTTGGTTCACCTTAATCCCCATCCAGTACAAAATATTTTGTCAGGCTTTCCTATGTTTTTTAATGGATATTTGAGATAACTATTTCGGGCAATATGACCCATTAAACAAACACATTAAAATTTGATAATACTCGGAACACATGGTATTATTATGCATGGATAACTCTAACTTCACAGCTTTTAATCAGACAGTGATTCACTAAACAAACTATAAATAGGAGCCTCTAATAAACCTTGGTACCTGGCCCGAGAAAGAGTGGCTTTTAACTATGAGTGTACTTTACATTCTGCATGAATACACTAAATAAAGAATGAAAGGTTATGGGAATATATAAATAAATAAAAATCATCATTATTGTAAAATAATATTACCTTTCTTGGCGCATGCTCGAAATACTGAATTGTTTTAGCCTGGTGGGCAAATCCCAGCACATCAACATCCTGACCATTTCGTGTCGAACTAAAAAATGCTTTTGCGCAGGTTGGACTCCTTGGAGCACACACAATCAAGAAATCAAAGCCAATAAAAAAGAAAAGTAACCTACCTTTGTAGAATCATTGGTAGGTGTATTCCAAACCACACCAAATTGATGATACCCAGAGCAAATGTATTGCTACAGTGTAGTATTAAACAAATACTCTCCAGTTGAGTGGGCTGCCCTCTTTTACAGTTCAATACACTAAATAATATAATGTAACCTCGTTTGCTGCGCAAACTAAACCTTGTTGCCACGTCCCACGATCCCGTCTTTTCATCTTGATTCCGTACTATACCTTCTGTAGAGTATTCTAGAAGGACTGATCATCTATATATACTGCATATATATATATTGGGGGATCTTAAAGTTACACGAGATTCAGTTACTCACTAGCGATATTGGGGATTAGAAGGAGGCAGTGTGTTCATTCTTCATTAGTGGTTCAGGTTCTCCTTACCTAGGAGCTATACATTGTTCATTGTGGACATTTAGATTTTAGATAGGTTAGGTAGGTGTACAACTTTATATGTATTCATCATAATAATAGCCCTTTTGGCACACATTTATATAGAAATGATACATTTATTTTATATTAAAGTTAACGTTTTAATTTCTTATTCAACAATAAAGTTTGAACCACTAAGTGATAACCATAAGTGATAAATTCTAAGTCATTAAATGAACAAACCAATGAACAAAAGGCATTTGCATTTTACACTTAGCATTAAAAACAACAACCACCAAGAACCTTCAGTAGCCACTCCTGGCTACAGCTTAGCCCCAACCATAGAAAGATGAACACAGTGGTAAACACTGTATTCACCATTAACTTCTGGCTAGCTGCAAACTGTAGCTAGGTTTTTAGATAAATCCAACACTTAAGTGAGATCTCCCTCCAGCATGCACTCACGCTGCCACGGGAGGGAAGCATGACCCTTTTAGCTTACAAGAAATGCTGATTCACCAACAAGGCACCTCATATTTCCAAAGATACAATTGTAACAGGGTCATATTTTGTGTTAAACCATCTACATGCCACTGACTTGGCCATGGGGATGCATACTTCCAATGTGTGAAATATGCCCAAAAACCTTGCCCCCTTGAAGGGCCTTCAGCTTTTCCTGGTGCTAACCGAATACCAAAGCCAGCCATCATTGACTGCAGGAACAGCTCCTACATGATGGAAAGGACAAACCTGACTTCCCTGATCTCTGCACCGGAAACACCTCCTACATGACGGAAGGGATACACCAGACTTCCCTCAACCTGCCCACCACCCAATATCCTTGTGGTCCCACCCCATTACTGGGCAAATTGCTATTCACTGACAAAATTGCTGGTCATAACAAAGTCCTATCCCTCATCTACATGGTACGCCTCCATGATACTGTCCATGTAACAAAACAACCCAGAACAATGTGTTTTTCTCCAATGTTGATTTGTTTTTAGCCAGTATATTTTATGCCGACTTTGTCCAAATTAAAATTTTCCAATGTCAACAAGGAGGATTTATCAACTCTATATTTATCATACTCTATATTCATATCTAGCACCCAAGGTCCCTTCAAAACATACACATACTTCTCCCTTCGCCATATGGTCCACCACACCTGTCCCTGAGCCACTGCCTCAGCCCTGAAACTATAAAACTGATACCGTCAAGACCGTTGATGCAGCCAAAACTTCCACTGCGTGGATGGCAGGACAGACCAGTGCTCATAGCCCCAATCATAGGCTGCCCTATAGATCCCAACCCAGATGGACCTCAAAACAGAAAATCCCACTCCGCAATGGAAGACGGACCCGTTATTAACAAACCTGGGAAGAAATGGCTGAAAGGGTATAGAAAAAAGAAAGAGATTGCTTCTTATTACATTTATCTTATATATATATATATATATATATATGCTTTTTTTACTACTTGTATTACCCTAAATCTTTACACCAACTGTCCCTAACTCTTAAAGCCACTCATGTTCTCACGGTATATATTAGATTACGGAGGTTCACTTTCTTAGGTTTATAGCCATTGATTTTGTACCTGGCTACATAATCCATTAGCTGTAAATATTTATAGCCTTCCGTACATTGTACAGTTCAAATTTCCAAAATACCCTGCAGTTCAGCTATTTATTAGCACTACCCCAGGAATCTTAGTTATCATTCAAATTCTCTTTCTCCAATTAGTCTTTCAGGCCACCATGGTTAGGCGTACACATAACCGCTAATTTACTGTTGTTGATGTGGTACTCAGGAGCATATATTTACTTAATGTGAATGACTCGAAGTACTTAATTCATGTGTAATTACAGAATCTTTCTTTCAGTTTAAATTAGATATTAAAGGCAATTTCTCCCTCACAGCACGAGGCATGGAATTTCTGCTGATATCGTAAAAAATACATCTTTATGTTGTAAAGAAAACAACCCTGAATTAACATTTTAATTATAAGAACAAAAATAGTTATTTACATCAAAAAATTATTATCAACATAAATGTATGGTAGCTTCCAAAACATATCATATATAAATATAATAATATATATATATATATATATATATATCTTAAACAGAACAAAGAGCAATAATAATTCACACAACTAAGTCACACTAACAAATGAGCATAAATTGTCCTTGTTAGCAGCAACCTAAAGCGCTAATGGTTCTAGCTCTACTTTTGCACTTTGATCAACAGATATATCAAACCTTTTTTGGCTGCCACATGTAGGGCTGGATTAACGGCGGAGCACACAGAGCAATTGCCCCAGTGTCCTTAAGGGCCCTGGCATTTTGACGCCTGGCTCACGAAGCATAGGTACGATCAGGTCCTGTAACGTCCTTGCCCTCCCTCACTCCCACGGTGTGCCCGGAAATGGCATCACTTCTTGGCTCACGGTGCCAGTGAGAGAGTACAGACATGGTACAACAGGAAAGGGCCTTGCTAAACTGTTGCCACAAAGTTGGAAGTATACAATTGTCTAAAATGCTTTGTTTAGAAACATAAAACCATATAATTTGATGGCAGATAGGAACCATTTTGGCCTATCTAGTCTGCTCATTTTTCCTGATCAGTCTTTGGTCAGGCTCTATATGCCTGTTTAAATTCCCTCACTGTATAAGCCTCCACCACTTGTGGGTTCCAATTATCTACTACCCACTGAATAAACCAGAAAGGCAGGTGTGTGTAAAGGCAGGTATGTTTAAGGGCAGTGTATGTGTATATCTGTGTGTGTAAGGGAAGTGTATGTGTATATGTGTGTTTATGGGCAGGTGTGTGTAAAGGTAGTGGGTATGGGCAGTCTGCTGCTGTGGACTACTAGTTCACAACTAGCATCCGCAGCTGTACTGTTGACTGCACTTCCCATGATCCTTAGCCAGCATCATGGAAGCAGTATGTCTGCCTGAGCCTCATGTGAACTGTAGTTAACAGGAGATGATGTGACAGGTGTTAGTTGTGGATTACAACACTCATGATGCCTAGTCATGGTGGACACCTGGCTGGCTGAGCATCATGGTTATTTGTAGTTCACTGCTAACAGGACAGGTGATTTTTGCACACTACATGCTTTAGCACTCACTAGCCTTCCTTTTTAAGCATGTATGGCCTGCCGTTTGAGGCTAAGCTGTTTTTACTTCTAGATGCATTTACTTCTCAATAATAATACATGGACTGGGACAGATCTAGCCTTGTGGCAAATGTAGCATTCTATGAGAGTGCCACATTCAATTGGTTGATGCCAGAGGAGGCCCCTGCAGCCGGCCAACAGAGTCGCTTGCACGGCCCTTTAACTTCTGACGGTGAACCTACGGATTTCTACTTCCATCAACCCCTGCGATGCTGCTTAGATAACGTAGGCTAGGTCAGGAAGGGACGAAGGAGATTAGTAAACGAAAACGAACATGAAGATTCTTTGTGTTGTGTGTCTTCGTATACGTTTTGCCGCCGCCATGTTTGTATGTTCGGTATTCGGGCTGAACAATGAAAACGCACCCTTCGTGTTTGTTTTCATATTTGCCTGAATACGAATGCTTAAGTCTACTTAGTACATACTTAATTCATTACTTAAAGCTTCATGAATCATGAATTTATGCAGTTTTATAAACTCTCAATGAGTATTTAGGGGCCTTCTAAAAAAAAACCCCATATCTCCCAATCATTCTCAGTTGTCATGCAATTAATTTAAAAAATGGCTTTTAAAAAGGACTTTCGGGTGGTGATTATACCTGGGAAATTTGCCCGCCCATTTCCCCCTTAAACATCAGTGTGGAAACGTCAGCGGGAACGTCTGAGACGTCAGCAAGGGGGGCTTCAGGTAGTGAGAGCCATGAAGTTCCCAAGTATGATTAAAGTGCCCCAGGGAATTTCCAGTTCTGCGATTTATATAGAGGCCTCTGTAATAATACATCCACCCATACATTGAGCATGGTCTGAGAAGACATTGTCAATATGGGCCTTCAGATTTTGAGGTTCTAAATCATGAGATACTAAAATTTTGTTTAATCTAGAAACAGAGTCATGCAGGCTGGAATAAAAAGTGTATTGTCTTTTAACCTGTTTTAGTCTGTGGATCTTAAATGGTCTACCAAAAATTATTAAATTGATATTGGGAGTAAACATTTATGGGAAGGCGCAACTTTAATCAACAAATCAGGAAGGGGTATTTAAACCAGGGTAGCTTAGTGCTAATTATAATTTGGAAACTGCAGGGCATAAACATTTTACACAGCAGTTTTTAGCATAATGTGATAATGTAGATCATACATTTTTTCTACCAAATTATTTTTGAGAGTCTATATTCATGGAGAATTTGTCAGCAGTTTCTGCAAATTTTATTTTTTTACCAGTTTTGCCTTGATCTGGTCCATGGAAAGCCATCTTTTAATGAAGTGCCTGGCTAACTTCTTAGTCAATCAGAGGGATAACTAACATTTCAGTTCCAAGTCATTAATGCATTCATGCACCTTTGCCCCTTTTGAGCACTGTACCTTCTATCCACCGTTCCTGAAGTGCAAGTGACATTCTCATTAAATGCTGTTTTAATAAAAAGTTTTAATAAAAAGTTTTAATAAAATCTTGCAAAGTATTCTTTGCAATACATTGCTCCTGAACACTAATGAAGAACTAATATATCTTTCTGCAGTAAAATTAAATTATATTTAATGGCTTGTGCGCTGCATTATGTGTTTATTTATACTGCTTATCTCCTACCAAGCTTTCTTAAGAAACAAATAACTATAATCATAAAAAAAGCTATTTTATTCAGACATAGTAGGAAAAATGTTTATAACGATTTATTGAAGATATAGCTACAGTATATATTTTTTTGTCTTTTTTATGTGTACAAATGTTAACGACTAATGTTAATGCTAATGACAGGAAAGACTATTAAATTCACTGCTGTTAGTAGCAATCACAGAAGTTTAATGATCATGTTTTTATCTGTCTCCGCATAAATCTGATTGCTGCTTTGTGTACTGTGCACAGTTAGTGGTTCTCATTGAAAAAAGATTTATCACCTGTAGATATTTTTTTTTTTGTATCATCCCTTTCGGGTTTACATTTCGTCCTTGGAATCAATAGCCTCTTTACTAAACAAAAGCAGAAGACAATTACTATAATCATTTTGTACTGAAGGAAAATGTGAATAATAGATAATTGGATAGCAATCCTGTAGCTGCTTAGAAAAAGTTGCAGGAAAGGCAACTTTGTTCTGGTTCCATGGTAAGACAACACAGCTTTACACCCCAATCTAATCACATTTACCCCATCAAGCAAATCATAAATTACATATATCAGAATACGGTATGTAACATCAATCAATTCACAGACAGAGGGATGCAGCAAGAACCGGAAACATTTTCCCAAAACTGTTTATTCTAGTACATCATTAGAACCAGGGAGTGTGTCTCTGGCAGTAAGATAGAACATACCAAAAAAGTTCCAATGCTGCCGCCTACTGGTCAGGATGTTAATGCGTATAGCACATATAAGTGCAGTCTAGTCTTTGTAAGAATCTAAATATTCTTTAAATAGTCTGGAAAAAATGAAGGCACTTATCTTTTGGAGAATCACACCGCCCCCCCTCCATCATTCTGTTTTGGGGGGATTTTTTGGCTCCTGTTGATTCAGTTGGAGAGCCGGGGGTCTTATTAGCCAGACATGTGCTTATCCGAACACATCTCCAACAAACCAAAAAGCTGGAAAGAGAGGCAAATACACAAGGGGTGGGGGTTCAGTCTGACGAATCCCCCATGCACTAGCAAGGAGACAATCAGCTATCAAGTGCATTTGATACAGTTTTAAAATTGAATGCCACTGCCGCTGACCCTATTCATGCATTTTAAACATGCGACCACTAAATACTATCCACTCCTTGCCTCGTTAAAGGATAAAAAAAATGGGATCACCATGTTCAAAGTAACAGTGCTACCATCAGTGGCCCTATTATTACTAAGCCCATCCAATCTACCCTAAAAGAGGTTGCAGGCAATGCTGTATTCAGGCTGAGAACGGCTAGGCCTAGGGCAGCAGGACTGGTGTGGATGCAGTTGTTCCCAGTAGTGCCACAGCTCTAACTGCTGTTTAAAATGGAGATCTCCCCATCCAGCCTATTAACAATTTGGCACAGTCCTCCATAGTTACTTCTGCCCCACACAGTGCGTCCTGGAAAGGCAGAGTTCCTGGATATGTTCACAAGGGGGTTAGTGACTGCGCTCTCACGGCTGTGGATATATGAGAAAGAATATGCAATATGTCTCTTAAAGCATATTTTTTGCAAAATGAAGGCCGCAAGAGGCTACTCACATTTGGTGGGGGCTTCTTCAGTTAGCCCCAAAGTATGCTCTTGGGTGATTTAATCATCGATTTATTTGGCAGCAATATGTAGTATAGGTTTCTTCGGTTAGCCCCAATATGTGCATTTAGTCGGTGTAATCCTTGCCTTGGAATTTCTTTAGAAGCAGCCTTTGGAGCGGTCTGGAGTGTCCACAGTTCCTTTTTGGTGAGCAGTAATGGAATTGCTCACTCTTCAGCGCATAGGTGGTATAATCCCCACCAAGGATATAGTGGTAGCTGACAAGGTATTCTGTTTTGTAAATTAAAAAAAGTCCAGGAGCAAGATAAATAGTTTTCAAAAAAACATATTTATTCTAAACTTTTGGTAATAAAAAACAATAAAAACCAACAAAAGGTCAATATAAAATAACACACAAAGCACGGGCTTCCTCAGATATTATAGAAAGGCTCCTGATACATTGAATCATTTTTATACAGTTTGAAATGTCTGAAATGGCACAAAAATGATGTCATCAACAAGGGGTGTGGCTTAAACATCACTAAACAGCAAAACAAATATATTTTTTTTCTTTTTAAACAAGCATAATTGGAACATTAAAAAAAGGAGGTGCATATCGAAATCTATAATTATCCCTGCAATTCGGTCTTTCCTAACGATATCTCCTCCTCTCCAGGGTATGGGTATTTTATTTATAGCAGTAAATTTCAGTAGCTTTGGATCTCTATTATGATGTAAGAAGTGTTTAGGGATGCTATGGGTGACGATTCTGGATATGATGTCATATCCCTGCATTCAGAAGGCCTACGGCAGCATTGAGGATTAATATGTCACTAGCTTTAAGTATACTGTATGTGTCGTTTACAGAACAGAAATATAAGGTGCTGCAGAAAAAATTACAAAAGGTACCATAATGTGTGTGAAAATTAAACATGGGAATATTTAAATTTATTTAAGTGGGCTCTTCAGTAGGTTCCTCCGTTAGAAAGCCCATGGAGCCCCTTCTGGGGAATGGAATGGAGCTTATTGAAAAATACCTTAAAGCTCTTGCTGAGAGGACCAGAATTGTGCTGTGCTGTAGCAGTGATAGCTTGATTCTCACAAAATTACTTGAATAATACATATATTTGCGAATTTTGTAAATTACACAGATACGTAGAATTTGACGGCAGATAAGAACCACTTGGTCCATCTAGTCTGCCCATTTTTCCTGATGTAAGGAATTCAAACCTTTATCAGTCATTGGTCTGGTCCCATAGTAAGGATAGCTTTATGTCTATCCCATGCCTGTTTAAATTTCATCACTGTGTTGAAGTTTACCATTTCTGCTGGGAGACTTCCATTTATCTATCACTCTCTCAGTAAAGTAGAACTTCTTCACGTGTATCTTGCAAACACCTTACATTTGCATTGTCTGCTTACATTTAAGTCATCAGAAATAATTACTCCTGAGTAGCTCTCCTCTGTTGTCACTGACAGGACATTCTCCCCAACGCTATATTATGCCTTGGAATTTCTACTCCCAATCTCAAGTCATTTGCGATTTGACTTGTTCCACCCTGAAGGTCTAGCTTGTTGCAGTCATATGTATCATCTGCAAAAAGACCTTCTGTAATATTACTAATAAAAATATTAAAGTACAGGTCCGAATACTGATCCCTAAAGTACTCCACTAGTAACAAGTCCTGCCTCTGAATATATACCGTTAACTACAACCTTCTGCTTCCTATCACTCAGTCATAGAAACATAGAAAGTGACAGCAGAGAAGAACCAGTAGGCCCATCCAGTCTGCCCAACCTCTGAGTACTTTCCTTAGTACTTGCCCTTATCCTATATTGCCTTATCCATTCAACTATTTTGACATCCAAACCCAAAGACTGACCCTTCAGGTAATCAAATCATTCCCATTTCCCATACGGTCATTCAGTGGGGGAGGAGTCTAGGGAAGTAGTAGTAGGAGGAGTTCCTGCGTCCTCTATAAAAGCCCCAAACACCATACCTTTAGTGCTTATTTGTTGCATGCTGTGTGGTTTACCTTATGAACTGCTACATGTTGTTCCCTTAAAGCTACAGTCCCCTTTGTATCCCTATTTACCATTTGACCTCCTGGCTTTTAACCTTGGCTTGTTCCTGGACTTTGTGATAATCTATTGCCCCAACCTTGGCCAAGTACCGTGACTTTGTGTGACTCTTTTACCGGCTACCACCTGGACTCTGCTTTGTACGTTACCTATGCTACCTTGGTGTATTTTGCTTCATTAAACCACTCCCTGCTTTTGAACCCCAGGGTAGTTTGTGGCTATTCTTTTTGGTATTCCGGCGCTACGCTCCACTGACCCAACCACGACAGTCAGTTTCCGATTGTGTAACCCTAAAAATCTGCACCCTCTGAGACTCAAGGCCATTTTCAGAGAGTTGCTCATTTTAAAACAATATATTGTAATAGAAAATGATCAGAAACTGGCAAAGAATGTCTCCAAAGCTATGATTATTTTTTCCCCACTGTTAAATATGATTTTTATCGACCTCCAATATCAGCACATAGCTTTCTAGAAACTAGAAATTGAGTTCCACCTAATTCCAAGAGACTAATCTTAAAATCAATCATAGCTGAGGTTTAAATAAATAAAGATATTTCACTGGGACTGCTGTGCCTAATGAGAAGCAATTATATGGAGTCAAATAAAGCCTGTTCTCGACATGGGCCAAATGAGATTGGTTAAGCAAACAAAATAACCATCAGACTTTAAGTAGGAGCATTATCGGTGCTTTTTCATGCCATTAATATGAAAATGAGCAATCATTGCTTCTCTTAATGAAGGGTCAGAGTGAAGGAGTCCAAAGCAGCAAGAAGGAATCTTAAGTACCAATTGCAATCTGCACAGGTTGATGAAAATGTAATGACTTTAACACATATGTATGGTTTTTATGATGCTATGCATTCCTAATAAATCCTCATAACCGTTATTGGTTATGTTTCAGTCTTATTTCTGAAAAGTATTAAACCTAAATAGCTGGAACCTTGTGATTCTATTATTCAAACCATGACATATTGAATATAATATTTAACTACATTTAACGTAACATAATGACTAAAATGTAATTTGCTACTCGTGGATACACATTTACATTGTGCATGTGCATTAGGCTGACAGCTTTTTTGTAGCTTTGTGCTATGGTGGTAACAGCAGGAGAAGGGCAACAAATGAGACCCCTCATTTTAAGAGTAGCTGTTTCTTTTCCCCACATCATACATTTTACTTTTCTATAACAAACAGTGTATATTGATTTACCTTTCTTGAGTCTGTAAACACTTCATATACCTGTCTTTGAAATTTTCAGTCTATAGCGTTAATAACCCTTACAGATCGCAAAACCACCTTGCAAAGGTATATAAGATATGACCAAAAGTACAGCATGCCGTCTCCACAAACATCAGAAAGTCAAAGTAAGGTGCATCACAATAGTTGTTTGCGCATGCTCAGATGGCCATCTCATCCAATTTCATGTAAGAATTAAAGGGACACTTTATAATTTTCACCCTGTACCCAAATTAGATACACAGGAGGGTCCTGGATTATAAAGGGATATTTAAACTCTCAGTTTAGAATCTATTGTGATAGTGCCTTTGTAATAGCGGTTTGCATTTATTTTCCGATGCGTTATTGCATTATCTGCTTACCCTTCAAAAATAATCACTCCTAAGTCCCTCTTTTTTTCATATACTCACTGGCCACTTGATTAGGTACATCTTGCTAGTACCGGGTTAGACCCCCTTTTGCCTTCAGAACCGCCTTCATTCTTCGTGCATACTTTCTACAGTCAGGCAGGAGGAAAAAAAGACAAAGTCAAATAACCGGATCGGGAATTTCAGGGGGGGGGGGGGGCGGGGAGAGCAGCGAAGTCTGTAAAACAAGCCAATAGGTAGGGATAGGAGAAGTCAGGGACCGCGATAAACAAGCCAGAGGTCAGAAACAGGAATCAAACACAAACTGCAACGATAACTAAATAGCTCCGTCAGGCACAATAACTGAGCACTGAGTGAAGCTCAGTGTCAGTTTTTAAATCCACCACTAGGTGTCGCCCCACCCCCGTGCATGATGCCGTTGACGCTTGTTCCCCGCCTACTCCATTCAGGAAGGCGGGGGCGCGCAGTAGCGCAGGAACGGGAGAGTCCAAGAGGAGATCCTCAAAAACCTATATTATGGGAAAGGGCAAATCCAGAAGAGTAGTCGAGGCAATCCAAAGGTCAAGGCATGCAGAGGTCAGAGAGTCCAAGGACGAGAGCCAAAAGGTCAAAACCATGAATATACTCAAAGCGAAGCTTTAGCAGAGAGAGGGTAAAGGTAACAGCAACAATGTGTGTAGCTCAATTAACAAGCAATTGACTGAAGGGAATGCAGGTCTTTTATAGTGGTAGCAGGTGAAGACCACTCCCTCTCACACCTGGTTTCCTCCCACTTGTATCTCAGAGAGAGAGGTGCTGTGAGAACGCTCCACCTCTATTCCCAATCAGTGGGCTCCTCCTCCTGTGTTGTAACACCTCTGGGTGTGAGTCTACATCCCCTCATAACCAGAAGTGCCTGCATGCTTGTCAAGCAAGGCGGAATCCTGGCCGAGGATGTGGCCTTCCACATGGACATGTGGTCGTTCCACAAGGGGCGCGTAGAACGTGAGCTGCCCCACGCGGCGAGGAATCCTAGGATGATGTAGGTGCAAGTTTCTGACCCTGACACTAAAAGGTGGTGGAAACATTCCTCAAAGATTTTAGTATATATGGACATGATGGCATCACACAGTTGCTGCTAATTTGTCAGCTGCACATCCATGATGCAAATCTTTTGTTCCACAACATCCCAAAGGTGCTCTATTGGAGTGAGATCTGGTGACTGTGGAGGCCATTGGAGTACAGGGAACTAATTTTCATGTTCAAGAAACCAGTTTAAGATGATGTGAGCTTTGTGACATGGTGCATTATCCTGCTAGAAGTAGCCCTTAGTGGGTACACTGTGGTCATAAAGGGATGGACATGGTCAACAACAATACTGAGGTAGGCTGTCACGTTTAAATGATGCTCAACGGATACTAAGGTGCCCAAAGTGTGGCATGAAAATATCCCCCACACCATTACACCACCACCAACCTGAACCGTTGATACAAGGCAGGATGCTTTCATATTGTTTACGGCAAAGTTTGACCCTGCCATCTGAATGTCATAGCTGGAATACAGACTCATCAGAACAGACAACTTTCTTCAAGTATTCCATTGTCCAATTTTGGTGAGCCTGTGCGAAATTGTAGCCTCAGTTTCCTGTCCTCAGCTTACAGGAGTGGCACCCAGTGTGGTCTTCTGTTGCTTCAAGGTCCAACGTATTATGCGTTCAGAGATGGTATTCTGCATACCATGGTTGTAACGTGTGGTTATTTGATTTACCGTTGCCTTTCTGTCATCTCGAACCATCAACAAGGCATTTTCGTCCACACAACTGCCACTCACTGGATATTGTCTCTGCCCAGTAGATCAGAAGTTTCTGAAATACTCAGACCAGCCCGCCTGGCACCAACAACAATGCCACGTTCAAAGTCAATTAAATTCTTCCCCATTTTGATGTTCAGTTTGAACTTCAGCAAGTTGTCTTGACCACATCTACATGGCTAAGTGAATTGAGTTGCTGTCATGTGAATGGCTGATTAGCTATTTGTGTTAACAAGCAATTGAACAGGTATACCTCTAATAAAGTGGCCAGTGAGTGTATAATCAGAAATCTTTGGAATTGGAAGAATCTCTTTACAGAGTTATTAAGTTGGTTTCTTGAAAAATAAACCCATGTGTGTACATCATCAGTTCTAGTTTATGTTTATCCCTTTAGACGTCTCCAAAGGTCCTAGTTTTGTGTCAGCTGAACATCTAAAGATTGTTTTAGTGAATAAAAAATGGTTCAATTCAAGCTTTGCCCCAGGAACCTCACACAGTATACACGTAAAAATAATTGGTTTCTGTACAACAATTGAGAATTTCTAGTGTTGAAATTGGGTTTTCCTGGAATTACAATGAAACACAATAAAAGTGCTACTGCATTTCCTATTATGTGAGAAGATTGAGTTTATTAACGCCTCTCGCTTAATATTTTTCTTTATTTTTGCAGCTTTCAGAGTTTTGCGATTTCACAAAAAGCAATCAGTTAAGCCCACTGCAATCTATTAAATTTTACACCAGAATCTTATTGAACTTTAAAGAAAGGCTTTGAACACGGCATACTAATTAACGGTTGTCCTGCAAAGTGAGTTGCAAGCACCGTACTTTTTTTTATATCACACTTTATTGAAATGCTCAGACAATGCTTGAATAAAGCAGGGAAATCTTGATATTACCAGTTGATTGAGTTGACATGCATGGTGAAGCGTGAATAAGTTCTAATGGGGTAGATAAACAATGTAACGAGAATATAAAAACAATAGTACTGAAAGTAAAGTTCTTCCAGATTAGAGGTAATAATAGCTGAATTTTTCAAGGATCAATGAAGAAATGTATGTGGCAGAGCCCAGCTATTGCCCACGAGTATTGGGTGTGCACATTCGTTTATTACCAAGATACGGACAGCTGGGTTTGGGAATAAACCCATTTATGACCCATTGTCATACCTGAGAACTTGCCAGATTTCACATGGAGTCTTCAGGGTAGTATCTTAAATTTCTGGTAAGGGCAGGTAATGCCCCTCCAGTTTTAAGCCTACTCTCACCTACTCCCTGTCCCTCCAAAGTCTAAATAGGGCTTGGCTAGCCATGCCCTGATTAGGGCCACATCACCAGGAGAGGGAGATCTCCAGATGGTTAGCCCTGGGAAGTTCCCAAGTTGCTACCCTGCTGGACAAGCTACTATTTGCCTGCGTGAAGTAAGGAGTTGCTTATGAGAAAATCGACGTAACAGTTCCTACAGCTTTGAAACTAGGGGAGATAATTCATGGTGATACCTGCACAGTTGGGATTTCTGGCAATACACATTCAGCATTCTTACAATCTTGCAAACTGCAAATAACATTACTGAATGAACATGAAAATAAAGAGGAGAAATGTTTCCAGCACCTTGTAGAAAGTATGCCACGAAGAATGAAGGCAGTTCTGAAGGCAAAAGGGGGTCCAACCCAATACTAGCAAGGTGTACCTAATAAAGTGGCCAGTGAGTGTATATATACAGTGGATATAAAAGGTCTACACACCCCTGTTTAAATGCCAGGTTCTTGTGATTTTAAAGAATGCGTCAAAGATAAATCATGTCAGAAGTTTTTTCCACCTTTAATGTAACCTTGACGTGACAAGATTTGACCACTCTTCTTTGTTCCCCAAATCTGTCAGATTGCGAGGACATCTCCTGTCCACAGCTCTCTTCAGATCACCCCACAGATGTTCAACTGGATTTAGGTCTGGGCTCTGGCTGGGCCATTCCAAAACGTTAATCTTCTTCTGGTGAAGCCATGCTTTTGTCGATTTGGATGTGTGCTTTAGGTCGTTGTCCTGCTGAAAGGTGAAGGTTTTGTGCCAAAATTGCCTGGTATTTGGAATGGTTCATAATTCCCTCCACCCTGACTAAGGCCCCGGTTCCAGCTGAAGAAAAACAGCCCCAAAGCTGCCACCACCACCATGCTTCACTGTGGTTATGTTGTTCTTTGGGTGATGTGCAGTGTTGTTTTTGCACCAAACATACCTTTTGGAATTATGGCCAAAACATTCAACCTTGGTTTCATCAGACATAACACATTTTTCCCACGTGCTTTTGGGGGACTTGATGTTTGTTTTTGCAAACTTCAGCCAGGCTGGGATGTTTTTCTTTGTAAAAAGAGGCTTCCATCTTGCGACCCTATCCCATAGCCCATTCGACTTACAAGTTTAACACCCTGGAATATAAAAAAAAACCTGTCATATATTGAGCCTGAAGACATAGTGGCCAGTTATTCCAGTTTATAGTGGAATGTCCTCTAAATTAAATTTTATGTTGGCAGAATTCCACTCTTTCCCAGAAATTCTTCCTGATGTTATTGATGTACATTTTATGGCCGTTTAATCT
The DNA here is from genome assembly GCA_009364415.1 of Spea multiplicata. Lineage (NCBI taxonomy): Eukaryota > Metazoa > Chordata > Amphibia > Anura > Pelobatidae > Spea > Spea multiplicata. Next base: position 27,529 of record VKOC01049582.1, read on the forward strand.
AATGAAGCAATTCAAAGGGCTGATATTTAAATCCAGAGGCAGAATACTTTAATAGGAAGAAAAGGCATTCATCAAGTTTAATGTGGCTTTTTTTGCTTTAAATGCTTTAACGTGGTATCTGCTGTAACAAATATGTCAATTAGCCACTATATTTTGATTAATAGAAGGCTCAAAATGCTGAAATATGTATAGTGTTATCAAATTCATTGAAATATCTGGTCACCCAACTGGAAGGTCTCGAAAACATAAATATAAGAAGTAATTTCCATCTTAGTGCATCTCCTTAGCCAATTACATGAAACTGACATACATTATCATATTACCACAATGGCTTCTTTGGAGGAATAACAGACACAAAACACTCATGTCAAACTAGCCCAACCTAGATAAATTAAGAGTGAAATATTCCGAAAGATTAAAAAGTGCCGAAACAATGTGCAATTATAAACAATCTTTATTCAATGAATAATTAGCCTTTCATTATGCCCATTCATTAATTATCTCCAGGAACAGCTTTAACATTGCCTTGCCTATTTAATTATCTCCATAGTGAATTTCAAGGCAAGCGTCCATCTGTCTCCAGAATAGAGAATGTTTTCTAGAACACAAAAAAAGCAGGCACGGAAAATGATATTACTAAATTATTAAGAGTCACATAGCTAAAAATGTTATTCAAAAGGTTAACTCTGCGGCATAATCAGAGATGCAGTCAGAAGTAGCGTAATATTCATCAGTATTCATTAAACATAAATGACGGCAGCTACGTCTGCTTGAAACCAGATATTTCCCTTGGTTCTTCTAGATATAAGAATTTTCAGCCTCCCTGTCAGAGGTGCCCTTTCTATTGCCATGAGGCAAGGCTGTCTTATAAATGGATTTCCTTAAATATCTGCAGTATCAAGAAGATTATGCAATCCCCTGTAGAATGCAGCATCAATTTTCATCCCAAATTACATTTTCACAAAAATTGATTCCAACATATTTGTTCATTGTGAAAAACAGAAGGCTCATAGAAAACAGAAAATGTCATGCTACAATATAATTCCCACATTTGGCGAATGCTATACAGGGAAAAATAATAGCATATAAAAAACAGCTATTAGCAATAAAAAAACTGCAGTAAAAAAGAAAGTTGATTTGTTTAGTTTTCATCCTTCTTTTCATTGAATAGCCTCTAGTTTTTTATATTGTGACAACAGAAATATAATATTCCAAGGGATACTTTTTTCCCCATGGTCACCGTATCCAGATCACACCATAGGTGTCTAGCTGTTCAAATATACTTATTTAAATCTACCTTCATTTAGGGTCAGGACACTGCTGCAGCGCCCACTTTCTGGGCTACAACTCCCAACAGCATCAGCATTAGACGTGTGCATTTGGATTTTTATAAATTTCATTTTTTGTACCCCCAATGAAAAATGGGAAACCTCAGAATATTTATAATTTATTTGTTTTTCCTCACCATGTTCTTTCTATCCTTTACTTAATAACATGGAGTATCAAGCTGTAATTGATTGTAGGTGAGTCGGGGAGGGAAGAAAGAAGTAAGATGGAGTGAAAGAAGAAAGATGGTTAAGAAATTAAGGAAAAAGGAGAGAATGAATAAAGAGAGGCAGATACAGAAAGGAAAGAGAGAAGGAAAGGGAGAAGGAAGGAAAGAAAGAAAAAATGACATGTTACTAATTATCTGCCTCTATTGTGTGCCTTTGCCTCTGTACTGTAGAGAAAGGGCATCTGGCAGTAAGACGTATGACTCCAATAAAATGTAACAAGTGACACTTAACAAAAACTGCATGAGATAAATTTACTTGAAAAAGTGTGTTGTGTTTCCTAAAAGATCAAGGAAATGACAGAATCTGATGTTCCCCAATTCCTCATATATTAGCAAAGTGTCCAAGCCATCATACAAAATAATATTGTATTACACCTGCATACAATATAATTTATAATGTCAACAGGGAATTTTTTTTGCATTTCAGTCAATAATATGATCCTTGTTAAACTATAGATATAAGTAGATAAAAAAAGAAGAAAACTACAATCATGCAAACATGTGCATCCCCTAGAAATCCTAATTGGTGTTAATGGTGTTCGACAATCACTAATCTTCAAACAATGGTCATGGACTGAATAACCCATAAATAGTCCAGATAAAATTAAAACACCGCTGGAAGGTATAACATAAAGGCCACTCTAAGCTCCAAAAAGACAATCATTTAACCCGTTTGCCCAAACAATATTAAAGTACAAGTTAAAGTTATAACCTATTCAAAATAGGTGTTAATAAGTGCAGGTGATATAACACAGAAATCAATTGTCTTGCCCTAGATTTCTCTCCATGTATAACATCTTTTGTTCATCATTGTATGCCTGAAAGTGAGTGGAATATGCCTATACAGAACCATAGTTTTCCAGGGAGAAGTTATAAAAATGATTTTATTACGTGAAATAGATAGGGGTAATCCAACATTGCATTCAATATCTGTAAACAAAAGACTTCATATATCAAACCTGTTTGAAAGGATGTTTTATTCTGCTATACGTTATCCATCTTTTCCTGCAGAAAGACTCAAAAGGTTTTAAAGTCACTCTCATGCTCATTATTCTATTAAAATGATTCTTAGCTATGAAGCCATTTAGCACATACACTGCTGATGATTTAAATGAATAGCGCAATATTTTCATAATTATTTAATGTACGTACCTAGATTCATTTGCAGAGGCAGACAGCCGTAAAAATATTACTTAGTGTAAACATATTAAATTTTAATGACACAAATTCCTTTACTTATATATATATATATAGAAAACATGATTAGCTGTGATTAGCTACCGGTTAATGAACTTCTCATGTGGCAACATCAATTAGAAGTTATTCCTTGATCTTAATGGAAGCACAATGGTTAGGATGAGGAAATAGCATACATAGCAGTTCATTTTAAATCCAAATACCTTTTTTTATAAAATAATTTCAGATATTAAACAGCATATTCTACGTGAGTTCTAATGAATGTATTATATACAGACATAATAACATTCTCCATTGTTAAATTCACCCATATTTAATTCATACCAATGTTTTGTTTGCTTTGACAACTTTTACCTAATACTAAGTTTGGAGTCATTAAGTGCCCTCAAATCTTTATTGTGTGGACTCTCCCTGTCCCTGATGTTTTTATAATTGCATGTGCATTTTTATTGCCAAATGCATTACTTTACAATTATCATTGTAGAATTTCATATGAAATGTATGTGACAATTTCCCTGTTAGATTAAATTTGCAATTATTTGCACATCCTAAGCTGAATTTGTCCCCATAAAACCTTGATCATTGACTGTATTATTTAATACATTTCAAAAAAGTATTTAAAAAGTGCATCTTAAAGGTATATGTATTGGCTTGATTTTGGGAACAATTTACGATCCTTTTCAAGATGATTTATTTGCTGTAACTCATTTTCACATAAAACTATTCTTTAGTTATTTTTCAATGCAGGATTATAAAAATAATATGAAAAAATATTTTTGGTTTTAGACATTTATAGTCCAGAGTATATATTATTTCACAACTAGGGAATATGAAAAACAGATAGTAAAGGATTGTCTGGGCCTTTGTATCTGTAAGGAAAACATGCAGGGTTCTCATACAAGCTCATCACAGATGATTTGCACTTTTAATAAAAGTCTCTTCTCTCACATTTTGTACCTGTCTCGATGTCATATTAACTTGTGTTAACAAAAGAGAAATACATTTTCAGGACAAGAAATATTACTGCAAACATCCTAACAACGCCTTCAAATCCCAATTACATTTATCTTTTTTGTGAAGGGAACAAATATTAACGGCTAGATTTTATTGCATGAAATTGTAGTGCTGAGGCAGTGAGCTCAATTTCAGCAAGAATGCATAGGTATTCACAGTATCCTGGATACAATATATATATATATTATATATATATATATATTATATATATTATATATATATACATATATATATATATATATATATATATATATATATGTATGACTTTAAAATAGCATACAGCACAGCTTCCGCCATTCCACCCGCCATTCCAACCCAATAACAGGGTGACCTCATGAGCACATGTTTCATAGGGCACATATACATGTAGTGTGGGGTGAATAGCACATGGAAAGCATGACGTAGGGAGTATGAACCTGGGGGTAGGGGATGAGTTATATCCCATACACTACAGGGCAAAATGGTAATGCTACAATACACAAGAAATTAGGGGTCACACATACAGGCAAGGAATACACTTTGAAAAGACCACATGGGGCAGGAATGCCAAGGATAACTAACAGGAAAGCAGGATACAGGATAATATCAGGAACAGACAATGGACTCAATGGGATGTTGGAGAATAACAATACTCAGTCCAATAAAATGAAAATGAGTTAAAAACAATGAAACATTTTATTTCATTTAATGATTCCAGTGCAATATAACTTTCCATCACATTTTCTTTCCATTGCAATGTATAGAAGGATTATTAATGAATTACTTAAAGTCTACAGTTATAGCTTTAATTGGGCATATATATATATATAGAAAAGTTGTCATATATGACAGGAGGAAAAACAAATTAAAATTGAGGTGCAAAAGCTAAAGGAGACCTCCCAAGGTTCTAAAAAAGTCATGTAGACATAGGCACACTCAAGATTAAATATTAAACATTTAATCTTGATTGAGTATGCCAACGTTTTGGCCACACAGGGCCTTCATCAGTTGGCAAACTGAACAAATTTTAGATTTTTTATATTTAATCTTTAGTGTTTTACTATTTTTTAGTATTTATGTTACCTGTATCTGTCCCCTCTTGGAGCAGTATGATTCTATGCCTTTTTCATTGAATTACTAGTGATTTATTTATATTTGGAACTACATTCAGCCCAATTTTAAACCTGGCTTACTCGATAACAAGGTTCAAGTGCCTGTCTGCACATAGATAACTCTGTAGCCCATATCTCTACAGCAGGTAACAGCATCAAAGCCATTTCATGCATACCAAATCTCTGCAGAAACCGCCAGCATTATACGAGACAATACATTTTAGTTAGATTTATAATTGCAGCAGAACATATGTAAAAAGTGTTATCTAGTATAGACTCTGTACAAAAAGTCCAAGAAACTTAAGGAGTGAAAGGAAGGCAGGAGAGCTCAAGAAATGAGCTCAAGAAAAGAAATTGAGTAATTATTCAAGAAATGATGAGGTGCATCTATGCAAAACTAATACTGTCCATAACACCAATACGAGAACTATTATACAATTTGGAAACTCAAATCCGTTTAAACAAATCACAGGCAAAAAAAAATCTATTATAACACAACCTACTTCACTAGTTTTACATTAAATTTACATGATATGTTGTATTAATACTGGATGCTACTTGTGTAGAAAGCTGTCAATACACATGACTGAGGTAGCGCCAATGCGATGCCCTCTTTTACCCCCCTTCCCACAATAAATACACAAACACAAAGTAAATAATATAATGCTTTATTATAGTCAACTATGGAAAAATAAGGCCACGGTGCAGTCCGCTTTACGCCTTCCACACCGTGACACAGATATAAATAACTTTATTCATAGTAAAATGAACTTTATTTGTAAACACCGTATAACAATATAGCAATGCACGTGCCGCACCACCCGACTTACTTATGACACGTGCAAGCCTTAAAACTAACAATTGTAAACCAAATATAAAGGCTACAAATCGTAACCCTAAATTGTAAACAACCGAACCGGCTGGCACAGGCGTAAAACCGTAAAAACGTAGAGACCACCGGCGTCCCCTGCCCGGCAGCCATTGTCACGGCTAGGATTCACCAAGGCACAAGCCCAAGGAGTGTCCTGCACTTAGGCTGAGGGCCTGTGCACCACGGGTCAAACCACACCTAAGGTGGTTAACCCTTGCGCTATGCCAACTTGATAACCAACCACCAAGAAACACAAAAAAGAGGGGTGGGAGGGAGGGAAAGCTTTCCTGGTCAATCGAAAAAGTGACCTAAACGGGGTGGGCTCCCATATATATAGTGACCCCCACCCCTAAGCACAGTAAGGTGATGCACACCTATCAATCGTCAGCTCAGGGCCGTCAATCAACATTGACCGCCGTCCCCCCTAGCTGACTCAGCAAATTTACTAAAAAACAGGAAAACGGGAGGGGGGAGAGGGCTGCCTGTCGTCCCCTCAGTCATGCGCCCTTCTTGCTCCATGCTCTCGCCTGGGGCTTTCTAGACAACTTAATAGCTTTTAATAACGGTGCTAGAACCTGTGTTCTCCATGTCTTTGATGCTTTTGTGGTTTGGTACTGGCTCCAGAACTTTCTCAAAATATGAGTCCTTGTTGTAAAAGCGAGAGAAAAAAATGGAAGTAGCATGTAGTTGTTCTTGGCTATGCTTTTCTCCTAGTAGCAACTAAAATATAGACAGCTTTGGAGGGAGGTTGCCTGCATTTGTAACCACCCTGCCTGTAACTACTACAGCCTCGAGTCACTGTGCCATCCCTTTTGTGCACTACACGCATGCGCACTCCAAAAATGGCCGCTGGAACCTGAGGACTCATGCCACATCAAAGATGGCCGGCCAGCAACTGACTGCACATGTGCAACCCACAGTTTAAAGGAACAGTACCTGTTTTTCCCTGCAAGTAGCTGGAGGCAGGGTTATCTGCCTGGGCTATTTAAGGGAGCTTTAGCTGTCCATGGATTGCCTGTCAAAGAGATTCTTATCTCCTACTCTGGGCTCAGTTGCGGTTCCTGTGTTCTGATTCTCACTTCAGCTTCGTCTCACGTTGATCTTGATTTCTCCAATCCTTGACCTTGGCTTTGTTTGTGACTACTCACCTGTGTGCTCGCCTGCTCTGGCTCGTGTCCAGGTTCTGCAATGCGGATCTCCTTCTTCCCTGCCCGGTCCGTTACAGCATTAAAGCTAACTAACATTTTGTTAGTAGGTCAATCTTGCAGACTCGCCACAGGTTCTAGTTATCCAGTATTTCTGTGGTTGTACTTCTTCCTGGACTCTAGCCACATCGACTGCTCACCTGCTAGTAATCTGCCATTCTCTCAGATGACTCTTATCCACAGTCCTATTTAATGCAAATTACCCTGTGTGGTCTGACTGTTATAGGCAGTGTTTCCCATTATTTTGACCTCCTCTTGTGACCTGGTGTGGTATATTGACATAGAAAACAAAAGAAACCACCTTCGCGTGAATGTGATGATAAACAAATAAATGTATACCCTACACGTTCTGCTGCTCCCAAACAACACTCCTCACAAGTGTTCACAAAATCAGTATGTCTGAAGTGGGGCACATGAACATGTGGAAAAAAATATAATACAAAACAATAGTGTAATAAATTCAAGCAAAAAGATTTAAATAAATGTGTTAAGTGCACTCACAAAAGTGACTTTGAAAGAAGGCTCATCAGAAAGAACTTTGTTTCTTCTTAGGGTCTGCAATATAGGTGAGAAACCACAAATGGTGCAGTAATTTCTTGCAAATGTTTAATAAAGAAAAAGCACATACACATTATTCAGGTAGAAATAACACACAATATTCTCAGACTTCTAGATTTAGAATTCCCTCAGAGAACTACACGGAAAGATACAATAGAAACTATAGATCTCCACAAAAATACAATACTGGAGAATTGAAAGAACGGACTAGGACACCCACTAAATCCATCCCAAAAAGGAAATCTGATTCTCCACCTACCCGTTCTCCAATTATAACCAGAAATAGATCCCATGTTCCCAATGAATCTAGTAAAGTTTTTTTAGACAGGGGGCTATCCCCAAGAAGAAGGCCTATATTAAAAGACCACCTACCACATTCCCATGTAGCTCAGAAACAGAAATTTCCCATGTCGGTACGTTCTCCAATAAAGAAAAGGAAAACTTTAAGGCACCCAGAGCACACAGAGGAAAGGGGAAATCATTAACCTCCCAAACTACTAGCTCTAGAAACTAGATAATTAATCTATCGGCACATTCTCTTGACCCAGCGGAATTATCCCTATTAAATAAAGGCTTGAAGTTTGCTCCAAATAGAGGACCTAATGGTTTTAATTTGTTTATAGATGTACAAAAATATATTAGAAAATTAACAGTAAAAAGGTTCTTTTTGAAGAGGGACAACGCTATCACGAACCAAACAGACATGATAGATCCCTTTTTACACACTATTTTTCCCCCAACACAGTAAAGAAGAACACCTAGAAGTGTTTGCTGATATGCTTCTTAAAGAATTCAGTAAATCTGAAAATGACAATAAAAGACAACATAATCTCACGAAAAAAAGAACAAGAGAGCATTACAACTCTTAAAGAAAACAAATTGTAATAAAAGCGGCGGACAAAGGGGGAGCTACGGTAGTTCTAGATAGGGTCTATTATATGAAGGAAGCCTATCTTCTACTAAATGATGAGGTTACATACCAAAAACTCAGGGGGCCCTACAAAAACATTTCAAAAAGAACTATCTAGGTTACTATTAGCAGGCAAAAACAATTACATTTTGAATAAGAATGAATTTAATTTTTTAAACATTGAGTTTCCAAAAATAGCTATATTTTACTTTCTACCGAAAATTCATAAAGACCCAAAAAATCCTCCAGGTCGACCTATAATAAGTGGGATTAATTCTCTCACCAATAATGTTTCCCAATATGTGGATTACTTTTTACAAAAATTTGTAATTTCAGTCCCATCATATATTAAGGATACTTTACATATTTTAAAAATTATGGAGGATATTACGTGATCCACTGAATACATCTGGGCTACTGTAGATGTATCCTCTTTATACACTGTAATTCCCCATCAAGGTACTCTCCAAAGATAAAAAAAAGGATCACCTACAAAATCAATTTATTTTGGAACGTATCCAGTTCATTTTAACACATAACTATTTTTGTTTGATATTTTATCTCCAAAGATGTGGGACGGCCATGGGAACCAGATTTGCACCAAGCTATGCTAATTTGTATGTTGCTGATTGAGAGACTAATAACATCTGGCCTAACAATCCATTTGGTGCAAATCTGGTTCTCTGGAAACGTGTTATTGATGATGTTTTGATCATTTGGCATGGGTCCATAGAGGACTTGAAACAATTTATAGTTTATATGAATCAAAATGAATATAATTTAAAATTGACTTCCAATATAAATAAGGAACAGACTGATTTTTTTTGGATCTTACACTAACCGGTAGAAACAATGAAAAAATTAGGACTAAAACTTTTTTAAGCTCACTGATGGGATTGGCTTTATTGACTACTTGAGTCGCCATCACCCCCAATGGTTGAAAAACATTCCTAAGGGTCAATTGGCAAAAATTCATAGGAATTGCTCTAAGGATTTTTTTCTCAGAGTCAACATCTAATTAAAAGGAGTGATTAACAGATAGCCTCACAGTGGTTACGGACACTAAAAGAGAAGATTTGATACATAACGACAAAAAGTTACAAAGGAATGAGGACTTCAATTTTGCTTTCCTCACACAATACAATGACAGCGCATTTAAAATTAAAAAGGCCATCCAAAAATGCTGGCCAAAATTACAAGGGGACAGTATATTACAAAACCATCTTCCAGATAAATCTAAAGTTATATATAAAAAGTTGAACAATTTAAAAACCATCATTGCCCCAAGTGCACTCCCGAGGACAAAAAATGGAGAACATTTCCTAGCACACAAGCCCCCTGGTTTTTATCGCTGTGGGATATGTAAATTTTGCAAAACCTGTCATTTACAAAATAAAAAAAACACCTCATTTAAATGCACTATAACGAAAAAAGAATATGAAATCCGCCATTTCACACATTGCAAATCAAAACATGTCGTTTATCTTTTAGAATGTAAGTGTGGGATCCGATATATTGGACGCACATCAAGGGAATTGAAAATACCGGGTCTAGAACACCTAGGAGGAATACGGAATAACAATGTAAAACATAGTGTTCCTAGACACTGTATTAATTGCAAAATGTTCTCCTTCCCAGACTTCAAAATGATAGGGATTGACCTAGTATCTCCCCACTGGCGCGGAGGAGACATTAAAGAAGTGCTGTCCAAGAAAGAAACAGAATGGATCTACAAGTTTCAAACTTTTAAAAGAGATAGTCTTAATGTTGAATTGGATATATTAACATTTATCAGTTAATTTTTTTTTCATATTTTTAACATTCATTCATAATTTAATCACACAATACATATATACATATTGTTATTTGATATATATTTATATATTTTACTTCTATATATATTTTTATATATAGTTTTTTAACACATACTCATTTTTTAAATATCTATATACATATATATTACCATTTAGTTTTATACATCACATATATATATGTATATTTTTCTTATTATTTATATATATATATATATATATATGTATTTATTTATATATATACATATTTATACAATTTCTAGTAATATATATATATATTTTTACATATTCTTATTTTATATCATTTTGAAATCACATATTTTTTATATTTATTGTATATATTTAATATTAAATTATTTTTATATTATATTTATATACCTTTTTTACTTTTATACATTTTTATAGAACCTATATCACCAATTCAACGTTATTATATACTCCACAGACCTTATATTTGATCTGCCTTCTTATTAACCTCTATATATCCTCTGGACTTTCCTTACCTCTTATTCACGAGCTACATCTTTTACTCATATGGGGAATAAATACACATAATCATGGTTTCTTTTAATAGTATTTATTTACAATGATTGTTCTTGTCTTGGTGCTCCATTTTTTACTGAGTTGCTGTAAGCCACCGCGCTGCCAAAGAAAGGAGTGAAGACGACTTCTCTCCACTTTCCCCCTCTTACTCGATCACACTATAGAACAAACTTTATTAGATAGACTACAGAGAGACAACAAACCGATACATGAAGATGGAGGGACGGCAGGGATGATACAGACGCGATGACGAAATGTTGCAACTACATGAGGACGTTACCCGGAGCCTTTTAAATGGACTGTTAACACGAAGATATACAGACTGCAGCTTATTTTTCACTTCTCCTGAAGAAGCCAATGTCAGTTGGCGAAACGCGTTGAGATTCTTTTATACCCACGGATTCCTTAATACGGAGGTTTTTTATCCTCCGGTCTCGGTTGAGACTTTTCTCTTCCTATCGTTTATATGCATAACATAGCGGTTATGTCAACTTGTCTGTAAGTTGTTCTGCTTTTTCTTTATTAAACATTTGCAAGAAATTACTGCGCCATTTGTGGTTTCTCACCTATATTGCAGACCCGAAGAAGAAACAAAGTTTTTTCTGATGAGCCTTCTTTCAAAGTCACTTTTGTGAGTGCACTTAACAGATTTATTTAAATCTTTTTGCTTGAATTTATTACACTATTGTTTTGTATTATATTTTTTTCCACATGTTCATGCGCCCCTCTTCCGACATACTGTGGTATATTGACATTCCTGACTTCTCCAATCCTGACCTTGGCTAGTTCCTTATTTTGCCTGATTCATGCCTGTATTAACGTTTAGCCTGATTCCTGACATTCTGTTTCTCTCTGTTCCTGAACCCGGCTTGTCTAACTTCATTCTACTATGTCTTGGTTATGGGAAATCCTGAGGGCCCAGGTGGATCATCTGCAAGGACTATGTCTGCTCGAACCCAAGGGCTCAACCTTATGGTTGGAGGGTGAAGAACTCCCAATTTTGGTCTCAAGGTGTACATTCCTTTACCTAGATATCACCTGCCGGGTGAAAACAGGGAGAAGATTGGCTTCATTGTAGTATAAATCATGTTTCCAGTGATTATCTAAATAGTGGTCAGGCGCTAAAATATATTTAGACTAGTACAAACAAAAAATATATCGTGAATAGTGCTTCAAAACAATGCTGCAAACAATAGAGGTATAACCCCCTATACCAAAGAAACAAAATAAAAGATAAAGTGTTGCACAAAAAAAACAATATTAAAATTATATAACAACCATGTGAGTAATTTCCACCAAAAAGTATATATATGATCCACCAAAATTGTGTGCACACAGTGTATAATCCACAAAAAATAATTGAAGTATATACTTGCCGTATTTGCTCGATTATAAAACAAGTTTTTTTCCAGAGCAAATGCTCTGAAAATACCCCTTGTCTTATAATCGGGGTCATCTTATAATCAGACCTCAAATAGGTCTATGAGACTAAAATCCAGATCCCCCGCAGCGATGCAGGGGACCTGGATCCGCCTGTGTTATGCCCTCCCCAACCGCTGTGGGGAACTCTGATCTCTGACACCCGGGGAAGGTCTGCGGGATGGACGCAGACAACCCTCGCTGCTAACCGCACATCCTTCCGGCTGCAGCGGAAGTTGTCTACGCGAATCGCATAGAGCTCTACATGGTGCCCGGACTAAGCACCGGAGACTCAGAAGTACTGGTTAGTTTGGAGGAGGGAGGGGGAGTGCTAAATGGGGGGCAGAAGGCATTTCTGGAGGCAGAGTGCTCTATGAAATTCCTTTTAACCCCCTTAATGTCACTCTGCCTCCAGAAATGCCTTTTAACCCTCTATACACCACTCTGTCTCCTGAAATGCCTTATACCTCCCTATATGCCACTCTGCCCCATAATATGCATTTTAACCCCCTAAATGCCAGAGTGGCATATAGGGGTATAAGGCAATTCTGGAGGCAGAGTGGCACTTAGGGGGTCAAAAGGCACTTCATGGGACACAGTGGCATTTAGAGGGTTAAAATGCATATCATGGGGCACAGTGGCATATAGAGGATATAAGGCATTTCTGGGGCGGAGTGGCAAGCCTGGGGGTACATGTGCATAACTGGGGGGGGCAGGTTGGAAAAAAAAGGAAATACATTTTTTTTTTCTCAATCATAGCTTTTATTAAAAAAAATAGTTCACATAGGTTACATGAATTAACATTTGGTGGTGAAACTTTTTTCCTATAGGGTCGTCTTATATTTTTTCTTTTTTTTCATAAATTAATATTCAGATTTTGGGGGGTCGTCTTATAATCAGGGTTGTCTTATAATCGAGCAAATACGGTATATTTCCAATTGTGTATAGCTGACATCCATCCGTTTTACAATGGGAACGTATTGACATGTGAAAATGAAATTAAAAAACAGACAAACATCATAGTGCTTTCCGTTTTATAAAGAATATGTGTTTAAAGTCCCCCCCCAGGATAATATCACACTCACGTGCAGTTGAGCAAATCAGCTTGCTCAAACTAAATCGGACATAGAGGGGTTTCTTCTTTGGAATATCTCTCCTCCGTTTGCAGATTTCAAAGTTATAGAGTTGCTCGTTGGAGTGTCAGAGTCTCTCTTGTTTCTCCAGTCGAAGAAAAGCAACTTCTGGGTATGATTTCGCCCAATCAGGCTTCTTAACCATGTTTCCACACAATTATGTATTTATGTAAAGATAATAATCCAAGCATACCATGCACATAACATTACAGCTATTCATAATCTTTATTGCTTTTTTGGGAAAATCACATTTTTCAAGTAACTTTTTTTTTCAGTAAATAGCTGTTTCAGTAAATCTTGTAAAATAATCAAGTAATATACATTAAATAGCATGGTTTGATGTACTGAAATTAGGCACCCACCATTTTGCCAATCACTACAATCAAATTTTATATTAAATTAGAAATTTTATCTATTATGCAGATCTAATTTGAAAGAAAATAAGGCAAATGGTGCCATCTGCTGGAAACGGCGAATGAACTTACACCAAAATGAATGAACATATTTGAAAAAGAAGGGCAATGAGAAAGGAAGAAAAATCAGGTATTTCTCTTGAACCCAAAAAGTTGATCAACTAATCAATACGAGTACAAATGTCCAATTGTTTCAGCGCTTTAATCTTTTGTGGAGGTCAGTTAACTAAGAGAGAAATTCAATTTTCATTTGTAATTAAGTAATTGGGTATTTCATTTATCTAACAATTTGCCTAAATTGCATGACATCTAATCTTTTAAAACCCATTGTCCAATCACAATTTGTTAGTGTCTAAAACTCATTTAAGGCTTCCAATTTCTTCATTTGTAGAAAGAAATAGATTTATATTTGCTATAATTAATTGGAAAAAGAAGTGACTAGATTTGTGTAGAGTTTCACTTTCATAGAAAGTCTCAGGAAAGCAAGGCCAATATGGGACAGTGGCACATTGTAACAAACAAACAGCATCTTCACGTCTTGGCACTTGTTACTAGAAGTAGGTGGTCTCACCCACTCCACTGACAACTCTTCTCCATCCACCTACCCCTGCCACATCTTTCCTACCCTCACCCCTACTGCCAGTCTATACTTAATCAATGTTAGAGATACACTATGTGGCTGGCCCATCTCATCATTTGGCAATTTTACCTCTTGTGTAACGTACCTCTTACTGTAGGTTTCTGTAGGTCAAGTTGTTATGTTAAGCACAACTTCTATCCTTTAACTAATTGTGCTTTACCACCAAACATGATGGCATTATAAGTCAATAAATAATACAAAATAACACGCTTAGTTGATGCTGCTAGTGCTCCTGTAGACAGGCTAACTATCCCTGGTGATTTATATGTATCTATCTTCAGAAGGAATACTGTAATACTGATTATATGGGAAAACTGTGAACAGGTTATGGACCTCAGGGGCAACCTCAAAATCTATGACTTGGCTAATCCATTCCCAGCTTGGAGACAGCATTCTACCCATATCAACCCCAGTTTTTCCCTGTAATGGCGGTATAACCGTCTCCTGTGCAAAGAAAACGCTTGAATTTTGTACAAAGCAAACAAATCCGAGATGCTTTGGAGATTAAGGCTTTTTTTAGGTGTTTTATCATACTCTGAATTTAATAGTGTTTGCATGATTTTGATAGTTCATCAAAGGTTCATTTCTTTGATTGCTATCAAATTTTAAAGGCCCACGCTAGTCCATATAAAAACAATAAATCTCCTGCGTTTTCTGCATACTGTCCATTGCTTGCATGGGACTCCAAGCTTGCATGTTCTGACCACCGGGTTACTCCTTGGTACTGTGCACACTGGTAGGGTAAGAAAGACCCGTTGCCTCCATGAACAGGGCCTTAACCCCTGGACAATACTGGACAATAATGAATATTGTTGGAGAACAAATGTGCTGAAGTGTAGGGTGCTTCCATGATGAGGGTCTAACTCTGCAACACCATGTTCCACACTCGCTCGATTCTTTCTCTGGTCCTCTGAAAATGAAAATTGCTATATTAACCCGATATAGCTAGGGATAACACTGATAGCAAGATAGCATTTGGTTAATTACTATGTTTTAATAAACAAACAGATTGTGTGTGTGATAACTGTAAATACTTGTATTGCTTTAATGAACAGATTGTTATATACTTAAGTGTTACTTGAAAAAAAAAGGTTGCTGTATACAGTGTTTCCTGTAAACACTTTATTCTAAAAATAATAAAAATATTGCCGTGTTTTGTCAAAACAGTGGAATCATTATTGGACTGATGTGTATGATGTTTTGTAAATATAATTTTGTAAATAGTAACTTCAAAGGTGTTAGATTACCTGTAGAGTTGGCTTGTAAACTCCAGCAAGTTCCAGGAAGATAATAAAACCTGTACCCCCCCCCACGAAAAAAAGAAGAAGAAAGAGGGCTAGTATAAAGGAAGAGTCGAATTATTTCACCTCTCAGGAAGCCTATGTTATTTAAGAATATTGAGATTTTTTGTAATAATTAATATTATAGCCACAGGTGAAATCGTATTTTTTATATATAGTTGTATATATTTCTTTTATGTTGGACTGTATGTAGCGTCTGGTTCTCTTTCCATTGTACAACTGCAAATTCCTAAACGTGTTTACAAAACTTTTTTTTGCCTAGGCTTGTATTTATAACTGAAGCAGAACCATAAACAATACAAACAGACTTTTCCATGGACACTTAGTATACTTAAAGTGAATCTCCCCAAATATTTTACTATTATGTACACAAAGTAAACATTTGTAACATACCGTGTAGATCTTGAAGTAAAGACATACACATATATGCGTCAAGATGTGTGTTAAGTTTATTGTAAAGTTGCTGATTGTTGTTGATTGGTTCAGGCAGCCTCTGTAGGGATGGGTGAAAAAAAAGAAATTGACCGGCCTAGATAGCTTATATTATTACTTGTAGCCTTTTTTATGTAAATTGTAAAAGTAAAAATAATTATGCAGGCACAACACAAAAATCTGATATATATAGTTATAATAAATGAATGTAATTATGAGAAAATGGTAATTTTCTTTAAGGCTAGGGTTTCCACTTGGGTTTTTTTTGCTAAAAACGCCTATTAAAACGCAATTAGCGCCACCTGGCGTTTTTTTGTGGAAAAAACGCTGCAGCCAGATGTTAGCCTGTAATTCAATAGGAAATCGCAAAAAGCCATTTCCACTTGGCGTTTTTCTGTTCGGCGTTTTTTCAGTCCTGTTTGGCGTTTTTCCGCTTTTTTGGGCTCTGTGGCAGTTTTTCAAAATCGCAGCATGTTGACACTCTGGCGTTTTTTGCAAGAAATCTTGGCGTTTATTCTCCAATAGAAGTCTATGGGAGAGAAAAAACGCCATGAAAAAGCCATGTGGGTTTATTGCCTTGGCGTTTTTTATGGCTTTTTTCCACAGTTACAATGCAGAGGATGGACCCAGTATCTGTGTGTCCTACAAGAAATAGGCTGGAAACAAACAGTTTCACACAAAACAAAGTTCATATTGAATTTTACACCATTTGGAACAAACAAACAAATAAACAAACAAAATACCCGACGCATCAACCGGATCCTGCGCGCCTAAAGCAACAGCAAACAATCTGCACCATCATTTGGGGCCAATCTTCCTAGAGGAGCAGACATTCGGAATAAAGCATGCCTTACAAACCACAGAAAAGAGACAAAAGGGTCTACCAAGTAAATGACATCAGGAGAGGGCAGATACTTGGCATTTATCCTAATCCCTTTTAGCTGGGTGAAACTTCTAACTTGTAAAGGCTGGAAAAACTGCCAAGGTCAAAAAAAGCAATTTCCACAGAAAGGCTAAAACGCCAGAAAAAAACTGCAGAAAAAACGCCAAAACGCAGGTAAATGCAGTGGCAGTTTTCTTGGCAGTTTTTCCTGGCGTTTTTCAGTCAAGAGGAAAAACGCCGGACAA